>CAUYQG010183067.1:0-10040 GCA_963574415.1 Tarsius wallacei
CCATCAAGGGGGATGGTTAAAAGGACTCAACTACAAGTAACCAGCCATTGCCTTGCTAGAGTCTGGTGTGGCCATGTGCTCCTTGAGCCATGGCTGTTGCCATGCTTCCTGGCTTTGGTCCCCCTCCCCCACCTTGGGAGGTGAATCTTCTTTCTTCCTTCTCTTTCTCTCTTTAATTTACTTTTAAATAAACTTTTCTTTCTTAACCTTTTTGTGTGTCACAATTCTTTGCAATTTACTCGGATTTCTGGGTTCCCAGCGCACACCGCTGGCCTGAGCCCTGGCAGTGCTGTGCGCCTCCCTGCGCCTCTCCATCCACCCTCACCCTGTCCGTTCGTACCCTAACAGTTACTAGAGTAAATTTTATGTTATGTATATTTCATACACACACACAAAGAATATCCACTGTAGATTCAAACATTTTTCTATCATTAATGATCAATAGAAACTTGCTGTTACTACATGAACATGATAAATATCTTATCTCTTATTTCAGTTTATTATTATTAATTATTTGTATTACTGCCTTACTCCTTCTAGAAAACAATCAATTTACACTTTTAAAAGGAAAACTGAGCCGGGCTCAGTGGCTCAGCCTGTAATCCCGCGCTTTGGGAGGCCGAAGTGAGTGAATTGCCTGAGTTCGCGGGTTCGAGACCTGCCTGGGAAACTTGGCAAGACCTCATCTCTACAATAAATCAAAAAAATTAGCCGGGCATGGTAGCATGTGCCTGTAATTCCACCTACTTGGAAGGCTGAGGCGGAAGGATCACCGGAGCCCAGCAAGTCGAGGCTGCGGTGGCCGGGAGCGGCTACTGCACTCCAGTCTGGGAGACTGAGTGAGACTCCAACTAAAAAAAAAATAAAAATAAAATAAAATAAGAAAAAATAAATTTTTTTTTTAAAAAAAAGGAAAACTGAGACATAGTAAATAGAGTTTGTGAGCTCTTATTTCCTAGAATAGAATGAAGATTTAAAAAGCTCAAATGAATAATTTAGGGTTGTGATAAAGGAATAGCTAAGGCTGGGTAATTCTTTTTTTTAAAGAAGTTTATTTGGCTCCCAGTTCTGCATGCTGTACAAAGAGCATGACATCAGCATCTACGTCTGTTGAGGTCCTCAGATTACTTCTGCTCTTGGTGGAAGTTGAAGGAAGCCAGCATTTAGAGATCACGTGGTAAGAAAGGACACAAAGGGAGAGTGCTCTTAAAATGGTTACAAAGATAGCTGGCCACAGTGACATACATCTGTAATCTCAGATAATTAGGATGCTGAGGTAGGAGGGCTCCTTGAACCCAAGAGTTCAAGACCAGCCCAAGTAACATAAGGAGACCCTATCTCAACTTAAAAAAGAATGGTTATAAGAGTACATTTTATGTTATGTATATTTCACAAAAATAATAGAAAAAAATACCCACTATGGATTGGATGTGCCAAACTCTTTGTAACAACCTGCTCTCTCAGAAACTAATAGAGCAAGAACTCACTCATTACTGCAAGCATGGAGCTAAGCCATGCATAACATTGGGTATTAAATGTAAACATGAGACTTGAAAGGAACAGACATATTATATCTAAACTATAGTATCCTGATTAATGAAATGACACGTAATAGAGACATTCTTAAGTCCTACAACACCATGAATAAACTTTATTATTATAAATATACCTTATATACCAGAATTAAAATTCACTTATTCTATCAATTATTGTATCTAACATTAAATATACTATATATTGTAAACATTACATATTTAAATAAACATTAATTAACCCTTTTGTACGTAAGTAGATTTACATGAAAATGTTTTTGCTAACAGTTAGTAAATTGAAAAATATTTTAAGTTTTCAGATATGGATAGTATAAGTTTCTTTACAAAGCTTACTGAGGGAAGCATTTTATAATAACTTTTCCTGCAGTGAGCACAGTCATTCAAAATTCTTCTGTTGATTTTATTTTTTACTTAAAGAGTAGCTGGATGGTAATAAGTATTTGTTTTGGATGGCGATGGTGGTAATAGTGGGTTTCATAATGAAAAGCATTTTCAGACAGCAGACACTCTTGCTGTTGTCCTGCCTGTTGTGCCCTTCACAATGTATCTTTTCTTTAAGAAATCTATCTTAATTTACTAACGAAAAAAAGAAGCAATAAATAAATAAACAAATTATGGTAAGCCCCATCTCTAACTTTCTCTCCTCATATCCCCATAGTGGATGTTGACCATGTGGGTGGACAGATGATTATCTGAGTTTTGCTGGGGCCAGTTGCCTTTTTTCTTTCCTACCTAAGCTTGTTCATCAGATAGGGTTTGCCTGTGTGGTAGAGGTCCACAATAGCCACCACCACCACAGGCTGTTTAATGGCAGACAGGATCTTCAGAGCTTCTGGCTTAATCATCAGTTGCCATTTAGTGTTCTCAATGAGACACATTGGGCTAGACATGTGGATCTCTGAGGTCATGTTCAGGGTGCTCTCTCATCTGCTAGAGAAGAGGTAAAATAAACTAGACTGTCCAGTCTTTTGCATTCAAAAGGTAGAGGCATAAAATTTCCCAACATGACCTAAAGTGATTTGTGTGTCAGCAAGAGATATGGTGCAAAATCTATATTATTTGAGAAAGATATCAAAGTAGTATAAAAGTAGTTGATTACAAGAATATTGGTATAGTGGGAATGAAAACTACTGCAACCTCTTTGGAAGACAGTATGGAGATTTCTGAAAGAACTAGAAATTGACCTTCCATATGACCCAGCAATTCCCCTATTGGGAGTATACCCAGAGGAACTCAAGTCATTCTACAAAAAAGATACCTGCACAAGTATGTTTGTTGCAGCTCTATTCACAATAGCAAAAACATGGAACCAACCATGCTGCCCAATGAAGATGGACTGTATTAAAAAATGTGGTATACATACACAATGGAATATCACGCAGTAATAAAGAAAGACAAACATATGAACTTCGCAGCAACTTGGATGGATCTGGAGTCGATCATATTCAGTGATCTATCACAGAAACAAAGAACAGAGTACCATATGCTCTCACTCATAAGCGGACTTTGAACAATTATCATAATACTATAAGAAAGGGTTTGACCGTTGAGGGAAACTGCCAGGGGAGGGAGGGGCACACCTCATCAACAAGGGTACCTGCATAATCAACATTTGTATACCTAGCCCTGAATTGTACCCCACAGCTTTAAAATTTAAAAAAATTTTTTAAAAAAAGAATATTGGTATAACAGTGACTAATTAGCATTCAACTACTCCCATGACCCAAATCTTCTGTTTAATATATTGTGGAAATTTTTTCTTTTGCATTCTTATTTAAAAATTTGCACTAGACATTACATGGAAAATATGATAGGAAGTATAAAATATATTTTGCATCCTGGCCATATGTAGAAAATTCAATATTAACTTATTTACTTGTTAATTCTTAAAGTGAATAAAAATCCTCATGAATAAATGTTTCATATTGTTTGATGCATGCTCTTAGGACAATTTCCAGAGATTTTTAAATGTGTTTTTTCCTCCACTCCTAAGTGGTTATGCTTATTTCATGGCGATGGGAATTCACAAAACTTATCACTTTGCCGTTCTGGAAGTGGAACCAATGTCATTTACTTTTGCAAACTTTATACATCTTTGTGACCACATGAAACACAAGACCAAGCATTCCTCTAAGGACTTGAAAGGGCATCTGCAAAAGCAGGCCCTGAAGCTTAAGCTTCATCAGCTTCCCAATAGCTTAGCCTCTCATTCGGGAAGGGTAAAGCGCACAATCGCAAATATCGACGCTTGCTTTAAAAAGACTATGAAATAAGGATTAAAAGATCAGGAGGCAGATCAAGGGAGCTAGATAGGATGTGGCTCAAACAAAACACGTATCTTTCCAGTAATGAAAGTTTAGTTTTTGTTGTTGTTCTGTTTTTTCATTTGGCAAAGGAGGAGAAGGAGAAACAGAGAGAGGAGGAATAAAATGAGTGGGGAGGAGGACAGTAGAGTGCTGTCAGGCAGGAAGGGATGAATAAGGCCTTGCCAAGGCATTCAGGGAAGGAGTTCCCAGAAGGCCAGATAAAAGTCCTCTGAAGACATGCCAGAGTAAGCAAAAAATTGCCTTTAGTCATGCATTACAGGAGATTACTCAGAGAGAAAGCACTTTAAAAGTAGTCAGGCTGAATTCCGTTTGTAAGGAATAACAGGTGAGTGAGAACTAGGAAATCAGTAATTGTGTACTATTTTTTTTTTTTTTTTGAGTTGGAGTCTCACTCTGTCGCCCAGACTGGAGTGCAGTGGCCGCTACCGGCCACCAACCGCAGCCTCGACCTGCTGGGCTCCAGCAATCCTTTCGCCTCAGCCTTCCAAGTAGCTGGAACTACAGGCGTGCACTACCACGCCCGGCTAATTTTTTGATTTATTGTAGAGATGAGGTCTCACTTGCCCAGGCGGGTCTCGAACCCATGGGCTCAGGCAATCCACTCACCTCAGCCTCCCAAAGCGCAGGATTACAGGCTGAGCCACCGAGCCCGGCTAGTGTGTGTACTATTTCTAAAGGAAGAAATCCACTTTGAAACAAAGTTCAAATGTACAATTTAAATGTCTGCTGCTTCCATGAATCTTTCTCTTCCACTCTGAGTTTGTTTCTCTTTCTTTGACTTTAACAGTGTCAATGGGCTGCTTACCTTGCATCTTATTTACCATTCTTTCCTTCTCATGAAAATAAGCGTTTGTAGCCCTTTCAATTTCTTAAGGCTCTGGGAGCAGGATTGAGCAAGCCCCGTTAAAGACAATGGTAATTTAATTTTGTTCCCAGTCAACACAAACAAGGTCATCAAAAAGAAAGCCGATTCTCTTGCTTTTCAAAAATTCAGTTTAGTTCCTGTCTGCAGCTGCCTAATTCAACACAAGCACTTTAGTGGCACTTATGGACATGCTGTTTCTGATAATATCAGAATGCCTTCTGATCTGCATCTCACCACACGTTTAGGTACCAGCCTAATTGCTTATGGTCTCCGTAAAGAAAACGAATCCACCCTTATGCATCCCTTCCCATCACTGTCCCAACCCATAGGCTCCACTTCCCTGAGCCGAGACCCTTTAGAGCTACTTTGATTAGAAATAGTAAGAATTCTTACTTGTTATATTTCTCCTTGGTCCGGGGGGCTTGTGTTCTAGCACCTGTTTGTCTCTTGCTGGATCCCTGGATGTTCATTACAACCCTCCAACGTCAAGGGGCTTTCTGGTTTTCCCTCGGTGACCACATAATTAGAGGTAACCAAGTTCTGTAAAGGATGTAGGGTAATATGGGGAACTGAAAGTGCTTTGTTCAAGGCGCTGACTCAATGACCTTAAACAGAGTTTCTGCAGCGTGCCAGTGAGAGTTTCGCAGGATTTTTCAGCTAGAAGCCTCAGTGTTTTTGGTGGGAGAGATCTTAGAGATAATTTGCTGTTTTAAAAGTGTCCATGAGGTATTGAGTGCAATGGAATGTGTCTCAAGATTGGGAGTCAGTTTGATAATCCTAAAATGGGGAGGCATCATATTAATTTTTAAGTCTAATTTCCTGAAATGATGAACACCCTCACAATTGTCTGGCTGCTAATAATGTAGTAAGTGAAGAAAAGAGTATGTCTTACACCTTCATGAATTCTGAGAACTTAACCCTGCCCCTGGCACTCAATGCTCAGCACAGAGTCAGGAGGGGCTCTGTGTATTGGGTTAATACTTGTGTTCCAGTGCTGACTGTTTTACGTGGATTAAACAACTCCGATAATAAATCTTTCCCCATGATTTTGTAGAAACTAAGGCACAGGTAGACTTCAGCAGTTGTCTAAAATTATAGCACTATAAGTAATGTGAACCCAAGAAGAGTCTTGATTCCTAAACTGTCATCTTGAATCACCTCACTATGCTGCCTCTGTTTGCTGAGTGAATGATTGTAAGAATAATGTCTTTTATTTATGGATTGTTTTCTAAGAGCTGCATATGTTACACACCTAATTCAGTCCTGACCAAAATGCAAAATAGATGGCACTATATCTCTTTTACAGTGAAGTCAAGAAAAGGCTGAGGGAGGGTAAGCATACGAAGTTTGGCAATTAGGTTTGTGAACCATCCTAGAAAAAGTGCTACATACCTCATTGCTGAATAATACTATGGTCACCTTTGAAGTACTCCCTTTGGGAAGCTACACACCAATGCCAGTGCCTAGTCCACACATCAAAGCAATTTTGGAACTCTTCTTCTGGAATGGCCATCAGAGCTATTGTCATTATTTGTAAGGACTGACAGTTAAGTTCGTGAACTTGTCACTGCACTTAAGTTGGCAGAACTGCACAGATAACTGTATAGGAACACCCTATCTACTCACCTGATCTGGCCCCCAGTGACTTTGTTCTTTTCTCAAAGATAAAGGAAATATTGAAAGAAGACATTTGGTGACATTCAGGACATCACTGCTTTGACGGGTGGACTAGGTGTTGGCATTGGTGCCTAGCTTCCCAAGGGGACTACCTCAAAGGTGACTAGTGATATTCAGCATTGAGGTATGTAGTGCTTTTTCTAGGGTGAGTTAGTGAATGTAATTGTAGGACCTCAAATGCCTGCCCAAATTCACTAAGCAAGTCACAGAGTGGGAACGCAAATTTTAAACTCTGTTTAACTTTGAGCTTTTTGGTGTTCTTCCTGTTCCTCACTGCTTCTATAAGGAAAGAAGAAAGGAGAAGAAAAGCAGAGTTTTACAAGGTTCTCTGTTGATTTCACCATATTTTGGTCTTGTCTCACACCCAGAACCTAGTCTCTGAAATTTGACAAATAGATGCTCTCTTTTCTTTCCCATCTTTGCCACTGTGCTTTTAAATATCTCTGTATTTTAATTTACAATAGAAATGAACATTCATTGGAGTCTTTCATTCCTTAAAACACACCCAGGTTCTTCATGCCTTAGGGGCATTAAACCAGCAATTTTCTGTATTGGAAATTTTCATAATCATGAACTTGACATGTTTGTTCCTTGTTGTTCTTCAGGTCTCAGCTAACTGGAATTTTTTCAGAGAGCTCTGCCATGACCTCTTTATCAATCTCCACCACATCATCCTGGTTTTTTTTTTTCATTTGTTTTATGGTCATAAGAAATTCAAGATCATGCTATTAGAAAGGTTATGCATTCCCAGATGTATCCACAGTTTCTAGAACAGGGCTTAGCATAAGATAGAAGCTCAATTAGTATTATATGTTATTAAATCAATCTGAATATGAGATGGAACCCTATTTTGCCAATTTGAATACATAAATTTTTTGAAGTGTAGAAGAAATAGTAAAGCACCTATGCAAAACCTCTATCTGTTAACTTAGTCATACACACATTTAAATTGTATATTATATGTACATGTAATAAGTCATAGTGTTATTTCTACTCACACATTATAAAATAATTTTAATTCAACTCTTTCTACCTTTCCTTAACATTTTGGCTTCATCATGAGTAAAATTATTTTAATTTAATTTAACTTAATTTTTCAGAGAATATCTTTCTTCAGCCAAAATGATCTGTGCTATCTAAAAATCTCTGCAAATTGCCCTAAAAACATACATCACAATGAAACTTATTCAGGAAGATTTCCTACACCTCTGGGAAGAATATCAAGAATCTATGGTACTTGAGCAAAGACCCACTTCTTGTCCATCTCCAGTTCAATTTGTCAGGAGCTCCACTATGGATAGCTATGGTCAAAAAGGCAGCTCTCTATCTTCCCTCCTTTTCCAGGTAGGAATAAGATATACCATTAGTAGGGACAGGCCACCTGCATGCCTCATCCCCTCTAACACCAAGTTGTAGACACTAAATTCCTGGTGAGTGTGATCAGAAGTTGGTGGCTCTCAAACTCCATTCAGCCCCACTCACAGAGGGCAGGCTCTAGCCTGGCATGGCAGACTGAGAACACATGGCCTGATCACCCTCACTCGGGTTCACTTGTAGGGTGGAGTTTCTCTTCTAGGAGAGAAATGGAAGAAGTCTAGACATTACCACCCCATCCAGTGGAGGGAGTAGTATCTCAGAGACTTTTCCCCAGGAGAGAGGCAGCCCACAAAATAAGAGAACTCTGAAATTATTTCCAAAGGAACAGTGTTTATTTGACGTGGTAAGTGTGGAATTTCAATCCTAGAGATCTGAAGATAATGTATTGCCAGTGATCTACTTTATAACAAATACTAAAGGAAGATTTTCAGTCAAAAAACAAGTGACCTCAGGTGGTAATACAAATCCAAATGTACTAACAAAGAGCACTAGTTAGGGAATGAATTTAACTATGAAAGACAACATAAAGACATATTTCTTCTCTCTGTTCTTAATTGATTTTTTAAAAAATTATATAAAACAATATGTAAGCCAAGTGTGATGGCTCACACTTGTAACCCCAGTGCTTTGGGAGGTAGAGGCAAGAGGATTTTCTGAACCCAAGGATTTGAGACCAGCGTAGGCAACTCGGCAAGACCTCATCTCTACAATAAATAAATAAAAAATTAGCCGGGTATGGTGGCACACTCATGTGAGTCCAGCTACATGGAAGGCTGAGGTGGAAGAATCACCTGAACCCAGCAGGTTGAGACTGCAGGGTCTGTGAGCCTGCCACTGCACTCCAGCCTGGGTGGCAGAGTGAGACTCTGACTCTAAATAAATAAATAAACAATATGTATATAATTGTATTACAAGTTCTATAACAAGTTAATAAGCAAAGCACAAAGGAGATAGGTGCGAGCAAAATTGCAGTGGAATAAAGAAATTATAGCTAATGTTAACTTGAACCCCCAGGAATAAATAAAGAGAAACTTAAATTGTGAGAGAGTTAAAATTACTAGCTCTGTAAATGTATTCTTCCTGCTTCAGCCCTTTAAAAATAAATAAAATTATATAATTAATAATTAGAACAATGTATTATTGTTTGAACATATATAGATTTCATTTATGTATAATATCACAGTGAGAAGAAAAGTCAATATTTATAAGTGAAAATTAATCATTCTATTGGAATTAATTTAACATAAATTTGAGGCATGTATTGATAAGGGATATATATAGGAAGCCCTAGCGTACAAAGAAACTGATAGATCTCAAAAATATACACACACAAACAAAAATATTCCATAGAAGACACAAATGACTAAAATCAGAAATGAGAAAGGAAACATTATTAATGACTCTACAGAAATGAAAAGTGTTATGAGGCAATACCATGAATAACTGTAGCCAAACAAATTAAATTATACAAAACAGATACATTTCTAGAAAGATACAAACTACTGAAACTATCTCAAGAAGAAATAGAACACCTGATTAAACCTATAACAAGTAAAGAAATTAAATACTAATTTCAAAAAACTACCATCAAGAAAAATTCAAGCCCAAATTGCTTCACTGGCAAATTTTACCTAACATTTTATTTGGAAAGAGTAGTGGAAATTGTTACATTTTAAAGGAGGTTTGCTCTATTGAAGATCATAAATAAAATTGACATTTAACAAATAAGGGAAATGTCATAGGAATCCTGAAACTATTTGCTGAATTTGATCTGTTTTTTCATGACTACTTGGAAAAATATCTAAAAAGAAATATTGCATCTGTAGTCAAAATAGATTAGGATGAATTAACCAAAATATGAGGAAAATAAGATGTTGGTTGAATAAACCAGATTTCAAGTACTACTCTGTGCAGGGGTCCTGCCCCTGCCGGGTCTGGGGTTTCCTGAAGGAGGAGAGATGGATAGGCGAATGAAGGAACTTACGATGAAATGATATAGATGGACACCTGCTTCTGGACAGAATGCCAATTTAATGTTAGTTAACGCAGAGCTTTTATACCATTCGCAAAGGGGCAAGACAAAGAAAATTCCTTCACGTACATATGCTTTAAAAGTTATCACCATCTAGCGGTCTAGAAGCGACAAACAAGCCAAGAACACCATCTACTTTTAGTTAATGAGTCTGTATCATAAAGCCAAAAATGATAGTTTTAGTTCAAAGTCCCGAATTACAGTCCTTG
>CAUYQG010183068.1:0-25928 GCA_963574415.1 Tarsius wallacei
TCGAAGCATTATCCAGATTCTCATCTAGAAGAAGAAAATAAGAAAAGAATAAGCTTTTTCTTTTTCTTTTTCTTTCTTTCTTTATTTTTGAGTTGGAGTCTCACTCCGTCGCCCAGACTGGAGTACAGTGGCCGCTCCTGGCCACCGCAGCCTCGACCCGCTGGGCTCCGGCGATCCTTCCGCCTCAACCTTCCAAGTAGCTGGAACTACAGGTGCGCACTACCACGCCCGGCTAATTTTTTGATTTATTGTAGAGATGAGGTCTCGCTTGCCCAGGCGGGTCTCAAACCCGCGGGCTCAGGCAATCCACTCACCTCAGCCTCCCAAGGCGTGTGATTACAGGCTGAGCCACCGAGCCCGGCTCTAATTTTTTTTTTTATTGTAGAGAGGAGGTCTTGCCAAGTTGCCCAGGCTGGTCTTGAACCCGCAGGCTCAGGCAGTCCTCTCACCTCAGCCTCCCCAGGTGCTGGGATTATAGGCTTGAGTCCCTGTGCCTGGCCTAGTACATATTTTTAAAGGATCGTTCTGGCTGTTCTTTGGAGAATGAATTGAATGGCAGTGGAGATGTCAGCAAAGATACATTTATTCATCTTGAGTAGTTATGTCTTTTGAGGATGACTCTTACTTTCATTTTTTAAGAGATGTTTGAATTTACAGTCTTTCTGGTAGCTTGTGGCTACTCGAAGCATTATCCAGATTCTCATCTAGAAGAAGAAAATAAGAAAAGAATAAGCTTTTTCTTTTTCTTTTTCTTTCTTTCTTTATTTTTGAGTTGGAGACTCACTCTGTCGCCCAGACTGGAGTGCAGTGGCCGCTCCTGGCCACCGCAGCCTCGACCTACTGGGCTCCGGCGATCCTTCCGCCTCAGCCTTCCAAGTAGCTGGAACTACAGGCACGCGCTACCACGCCCAGCTAATTTTTTTATTTATTGTAGAGATGAGGTCTTGCCAAGTTGCCCAGGTGGGTCTCGAACCCGTGGGCTCAGGCAATCCACTCACCTCGGCCTCCCAAAGTGCGGGATTACAGGCTGAGCCACTGAGCCCGGCCAGCTTTTTCAAATAAATTGTTTCTGTCTTCATATTTTTCTTTCTTAGTTTAATGGCATTGTTCAGTGTACCTCTAGTTCTGCAATACTTAAATCTTCTCATTTGTATACTTTTATTAAACAGTTAAAGGTTTTGGCTAGGCACGGTGGCTCGCACCTGAAATCTCAGCACTTTGGGAGGTCAAGGCGAGAGGATTGCGTGAGCCCAGGAGTTTGAGACTAGACTGGGCAATAGAGCAAGACCTTGTCTCTACAAAAAATGAGCAGGGTGTGTTGGCACACACCTGTAGTCCAGCTCCTTGGGTGACTGTGGCTGGAGGATTGCTTGAACCCAGGAGTTCGAGGCTGCAGCGAGCTGTGATTGTGCCACTGCACTCTAACCTGGGTGACAGAGTGAAACCCCAACTAAAAAAATTTTTTGTCTACTCCATGCTGGCTCCCAGATTTGCTCTTTATTTTTTTTCTGTTTTCACAGCTGATAAGTTAGTTCAGAGTCTTATCACCACACATATATGCTACTATAATATCTTTTAGGTAGTCTTCTTTTTAAAATTTTTCTTTTCAAATCACCCTACATACTACTGTGTAGAAAGGTTCCAGAACACATTAAATTTTTTTTGTTTTCAACTTTTTTTTTTCAGTTGGCATCTCACTCTGTCATCCAGGCTAGACTGCAGTGGCACACTGATGGCCACTGCAGCCTCGACGTACTGGGCTCAGGCAATCCTTTCACCTCAGGCTTTCAAGTAGCTGGAACCACAGGTGTGCACCACCACACCTGGCCAATTTTTTTATTTATTGTAGAGACGAGAGCTCGCCAAGTTGCCCAGGCTGGTCTTGAACCCTTGGGCTCAGGCAATCCTCTTGCCTCCTCTTTCCAAAGTGCTAGGATTACAGGCATGAGCCACTGTGTCCGGCTTACTTTTTATTTTTTAAAATAAACTTTTTATTCCTGTAAGTCTAAAATTACTTATGGCCAACATTTTCCCCTTATGTTGGGTGTATAATGGAAATTTTTGTTAAGTCTTCATTTAACCAGGATGAATGGTTCAGGCATTCTTTTTGTTATTTTATGTATTATTATTATTTGTATACATTTATAGGATACAAGTGCAGTGAGTGTTGTTACATGGATATATTGTGTAATGGTGAATCTGTGCTTTTAGCGAAGCCATCACCTGAATAATGTCCATTGTACCCATTAAGTCATTTCTCGTTCCTCATCCCCCTCCTGCTCTCCCACCCTTCTGAGTTTCCAGTGCCTATTATTCCACACTTCCCACCAATGTGTATACATTATTTAGCTTTCACTTATAAGTGAGAACATGCAGTACTTGTCTTTCTGTTTCTGAGTTTTTTCACTTAAAATAATGGCCTTCAGTTCATCCATGTTGCTGCAAAAGACATTTGGTTTTTTTATGGCTGAATAGTATTGCATTGTGCCTATACACCACATTTTCTTTATGTATTCATCCGTTGATACACACTTACATTGATTCCATGTCTTTGCTATTGGGAATAGTGCTTTGATAAACATCCACATACAGGTATCTTTTTAATATAATGATTTGTTCTGGGTAGAAACCCAGCAGTGGGATTGCTGGATCAAATGGTAGTTCTATTTTTAGTTCTTTGAGAAATCTCCATATTGTTTTCCATAGAGGTTGTACTAATGATCATTCCCACCAACAGTTTAGGCATTTTTTTTTTTTTTTGAGTTGGAGTCTCACTCTGACCCCCAGACTGGAGTGCAGTGGCCGCTCCTGGCCACCGCAGCCTCGACCTGGTGGGCTCCGGCGATCCTTCTGCCTCAGCCTTCCGAGTAGCTGGAATTACAGGCACGTGCTACCATGCCCGGCTGATTTTTTATTTTATTTTATTGTAGAGATGAGGTCTCGCCAAGTTGCCCAGATAGGTCTCGAACCCGCAGGCTCAGGTAATCCACTCACCTCTGCCTCCCAAGGCACGGGATTACAGGCTGAGCCACCGAGCCCGGCGTTTAGGCATTTTTTACCTGAGATCCACAACTTCCAAATGCTTCATGAATAGAATTCTGGGAATTTGGAAATTTGCATGGGGAAAAAAATTCCATTTTTATTTTCAATAATGTCATGGGGAAAATATGTTTTCTTCTACCCATTCTGGGTAGAAGATGCTTATAACAAAACAGAGTCACCTAACCAGAAATGTGAAAGACCTTTACAATGAAAACTACAAAACACTGCTCAAAGAAATCCATGCATTCTTAAGGTCTTCCATGCCCAAGGGCTGAGCTCAGCCAGCACCACTGTGAGGCCAAAGCTAGACCAGGAGTAGTCAGGCAGGAGTCTCACCTTCACCCCCTTGCTCTTGGCTGCAGGTTTTCTCCAGTCTTAGTACAGCGAAACTCCTTCCAGTGCACTTTCTGAATTGAAAAGCCAAAGATTCCAGTTGTAACCGAGGATTTTCATTTCAGCTTTTGAGAAATGGTTTTAAGCCTTTTTTTGTTCTTAGACTACACTTTAAGAATTCTAATCTAATTAATTAAAGTTCTAACCTAATTGTGTATTTGCTTGAGAAATTCCAGAGGCTGACTTCGGAACAACAGAGTATGGAGGGAGATCCCACAGCAGAATTCACCGTTGTTTAGAGGCTACCTGAAGGCAATTAATCCACAACCTGGCCACAATTTTGATGGCATGTCCAGCTTTCCAAGTGGACAACAATTCAAGATAACCATCAAAGCAAGATTTGCTTCCGGTGCTGCTCTCCATCGATATTCCTCACTCCATCCTTTCCCTTTAAAATCCCCTATCCCCAACCTCAAATTTTGAAATGGTTTTTTGGGGCATGACCGTGACCCTTTTCCCATCTGCTGGCCTTTGGAATAAATCACCTTCTTTTCACTACGTTTCATGCTCGCTTGTTTATTTTGATGAGCAGCAGAACTTGCTATCAGTAGCGTAATATTACATCAGCTGAGGGTGTATGTGCTTGTATGTGAGTATGTGTGTCTCTCTGTGTGTGTCTGACTGTGTACTTGTGTGTGCATAGTTGTGTGTCTGTGTGAGTATGTAACTGTGTATGTATCTGTGTGTGTATACCTGTGTGTGTCTAAATGTGTATCTTTATATATGTCTGAGTGTGTGTCCATGTGTGTCAGAGTGTGTGTGTCTGAGTGTATCTCTGTGTGTCTGAGCATGTGTCTCTACGTGTGTCTGAGTGTGTGTCTGTGTGTTTGTGTGTCTCTGTATATGTTTAAGTGTGTGAGTCTGTGTGTACTTGTGTGTCTGTATGAGTATACAACTGTGTATGTATCTGTGTATCTGTATGTATGTCTGTGTGTGTATCTGAGTGTGTGTCTGAGTGTGTGTCTGAGTATGTCTCTGTGTTTCTGAGTCTGTGTGTCTCTGTATGTGTTTAAGTGTATATGTCTGACTGCATGTGTATCACTGTGACTGAATGTGTGTGTGTTCTCTGTATGTGTGTCTCTATGAGTGCGTCTCTGTGTGTGCATAGAAAGTTTGGGGTTGGAAGTGAGGTGGGAGTCATTTATCTGTACACACATTTTTCTCCGTCAGTCCCTGAAGAGATGGTGCACTAAGCACAGAGCATGTAGGGGTAGGAGGAAGTGGGTGGCTTAGTGGGCCTGAAGATCGAGGGCTCTTCAGTCCTTCAGATTAGAGCTTTTGGGCTCCTTCTCAGTGTCTCCTTTCACCTACATTGCCAAGAAAAGATGAACCCAGGGAGCCCGTGCCTTTCAGGTAAAGAGAATGTGTGTTCGGAAATACCTATGGAACTGTTGGTTTAAAACTCAGTTTTATTCTGGTACAATGGACTATAGTTTCCCAGCAAAGAAAAATCTGCTCTATCACCTTTTATGAGGCCAGTCTCCACCCGAGACTCCCACTTGCCCTTCAGGTACTGAAACAGACTTCTCCTGGGATTCTGCTGCATCCATGTTTTCCCATTGTGAAGCATAGTGAGGCTGTCAGTTTTCTGGAAGTAAATGTGTAGGCTATTTATCAACCCTGCTCTTCACCTTAAAACACCTGAGAGCTGAGTCATCTTTCCTCAGACCTGCAGATTTAATAAGCATGCATTATATGGCTAGGCCCCATGCTAGATACAGGAGTAAAGCCACCTCGAGCCCAAACAGATGCAGAATCAAGATCAGGACATAGAGGTCTAATGGAGGAGTGAACAGGCAGTAGACAAGAGTTCAAGAAATAGATGTACGGTTTCAAATTGTGGTAAAAGCTATGAAGGAAAAAGAACAGTGCACTTCAAGACGAATGGGGACCTACTCGAAACTTGGTTGACAGAAAAGACTTCTCTGAAGACTTAGAGAATAAGAGGGAACCAGGGAGGTCTGAGGATGTGGGTGGTGGGGAGGGAACACTTTACACAGCGGGAATGTTTCATGCCAAGTCCCTGAGATGGAAGAGGGCTTGCTATCTCTGAGGAACTGAAAGAAAGTCAGAGATGCTAGAGAAAGAAGGCAGAAAACGATGCTGGAGAAGCTGGGAACAGCAAGAGGAGGCTGGGCTAGGCTGGCCAGATAGGGGAGTTTGGATTCACTGAGATGCCATAGGAAGAGACCATAGAATTTTAAGCAGGAGAACAACTTACTTTGATTTGGGGTTCTAAAAGATAACTAGCTGCTCTCTGGAGAAGAGCTTGAAGAGAGGAAAGAGGATATTAGTGAGGCCGTCACTAATTGTCCAGAAAAGAGATGGCAGTGACTGTATGGGCAGGTAGCAGGTGGTATTGGGGATGGAGAGATGGAGGGATATGAAATTTAATTGGCGAGACATTCCACAGGCCCTTCCGATGGCACATATGTGGGGGAGGAGGAGTAGAGAGTGAAGAAGGGCTCCTAAGCTTCTGGATGGAGCGAGCTGGTAGATGAAGGTGACGTTCACTGAGATGAATTGCTAAGAAGGAGGTGGTCTGGAAAAAAAAGAAAAAAGAGATACACTGTTTTGGTTGTGTTAAGCTAGAGGAGGGTGTGGAATCAAGGGAGAGTTTTTTTGGTTGTGGTAAGCATTGAATTCAATAGGTGGAGAGGATGAAGAGGGTGAGAAAGGAAATAGCAAAAGGAACAGAATTCTTGGGAGCCTGAGAAGGGATGGGATTAGGCACTCCCTATTGAGAGATAGAGGCTGAGAAACCCTAGCCTAGGGCGAAGGAGAGAGATGAGAGCAGACGCTTGTAGATCTGTGGATTTGGCAGCAGGAGCACCCGTCTGGTGGGGTCTATTTCTTCAGTGGAGCATGAAGCAAGATTATGTGTTGACATTGAATGTGAGAAGGTGGAAATTTGGAAAAGACAAGGAAAGTAACAAATAATCATTTTGGAGAGTGGAAAAGTCAGTTTAGTGGAAAAAAATAGTAGGATTGTGGGTCAGTGCTGAATATTCATTTCTGTTGATAACTATGGATTTATAGACTATGGATTTATAAGAAAGTTGAGAATGTTTACAATAAAGTAGTGATGATGATGGACCATGGAAGAGGACTTGAGCACAAGGGCTGATGATTGAGAGAAATGAGTGAGACTGATGGACTGAGAAAACTCTATATGTCAGAAAATTTTGCACATAGAAAATTCCACCTTGAAATTCACATGCAATTTCAAGAGACCCCAAATAGCCAAGACAATCCTGAAAACAAAAAGTTAGATGTCTCAGACTTCCTGACTGCTCACTACAAACCTGCAATAGTCAGAACAGTGTGGTTCTGGCATAAAGACAGACACACAGACCAGTGGAACAGAATAGACAGCCCAGAAATAAACTCTTACAGGTATGTTAAAATGATTTGCAACAAGGGTGCCAGACCACTCAATGGGGAAAAACTGTCTTTTTAACAAATGCTACTGGGAAAACTGGATATGCAAGTGTAAAAGAATGGAGCTGAACCCTTACCTTATGGCATATATAAAAATTAACTCAAAGTAGATCAAAGGTCTAAACATAGAAGCTAATACTGTAAAACACAAGAGAACCCATGAAAAAAGATCCATGACACTGGATTTGGCAATACTTGGATATAACACCAAAAGTACAAGTGACAAAATAAAAATAGATTACTTGAACTTCCTCAACATTAAAAACCTTTGTGTATCAAAGGACAAAAGTGAAAAGGCAACATAGAATGGGAGAAAATACTTGCCAACCTTATATCTGTAGAGGGATGTATTTCCAGAATATATAGAACTCCTACAACTCAATAACAAAAACCAAGCAACCTAATTTAAAAATGGACAAAGGATTTAAATAGATATTTCTCCAAAGAAGATATTCAAAAAGTCAATAAGTACATGAAAAGATGTTCAGAATTACTAGTCATTAGAGAAATGCAAATCAAAACTTCAATAAGATAACACTTTATACTCATTAGGATGGCTATTATTAAAAAGCAAGCAAACAAACAAACAAACAAAAATAACAAGTGTTTTGAGAATGGGGAAAAATTAGAACCCTTGTGCACTCTTTGTGGGAATGTAAAATGGTGAAACTGCTATGGTAAATAGTTTGGTGACTCTTGAAAAGTCAAACATCGACTTGCCATATGATCCCATAATTCCACTTCCAGGTATATCCCCCAAAGAATTGAAAGCAGGAATTCAGACAGATGCTTGTCCTCCCATGTTCATAGCAGCATTATTCACAACAGTCAAAAGGTGGAAGTAACCCATGTCCATCAACAGATGGATGAACAATATGTGGCATATACATGCAATGGAATATGATTCAGCCTCGAAGGGGAATGGAATTCTAACACATGGTACAACATGAATGATCTTGAAATTATTATGCTAAAAATAAGCCAAACACAGAGGACAAATATTGTATGACTCTCATTTATATGAGGTGTCTAGAATAGGCAGACTCATGAAGACAGAAGGTAGAATGGTGGTTGCCAGGGGCTGGGAGATGGGCATGGGAGGTCAGTGTTTAATGGGGTTTCAGTTTGAAATGATGGAAAAGTTCTGGATATGGATGGTGGTGATGGCTGCAGTACTTTACAAATGTACTTAATGCCACTAAACTGTATACTTAAATATGGCTTGAAAGTTAAATTATATGCATATTTAACCACAGTTGTATACACACACACAAGTACACATTTGATTGCAATTAGAATCAGTGAGATAGTAAATACAAAAAACAGGAGATTGCATCCCTGGGCAGCATGTTTAGTTTTACTACTCTAGAGGCTGCACAGTCTCAGTCAGATCATTGGAGTCTGGTGTGTGGCCATGGAGGTGCATGTCTGACATGAGCAGAAAACTGTGTTTTTGGAAGGTGAGAGAGCAGAGTGCTAAGATTGCATTGCCTGCATGCCTGCAAGACAGGGGTGTGGGGTGGTGAGGCACTTCTGGCCTGAGCAGGGGATGGTGCATAGAGTTTGTGTGGGGAGAGAGGTTATGGTATGTAAGTGGTAATGGGAAAACCTTGGGGTACATAGGCTGTAAGAAAGTGAGCAGCCTCTCCTGAAATGAAAGTGTGGTCCCCAGGGAGAACCAGGCTCTGCTAGTGCGGGGAGGTGATGTCGGGCTGGGGAAGGGCGCAGAGGTCCTGGAGAGGCTACCCAGGCCATGCTGGTGGGATATCTCCAATAAGACCACGTTTGTCTTAAGACTAGGCTCCCTCTCCTTGACTCTGCCAGTTTTCAGTTACATGCACTCCCCGCTGGGACAACAATTTTTGCCAAAGATCTGCTTTATGACTACTACCAAACACATCTCACAATAAAAGATCAAGATGCAAACACAAAGGAAATCTTGGCAGAGCTACAATCAATTGAGATCAACAGAGTCTGGCCCCAGGAACCAAGCCACATCCTGGGGACAGGCCCTAGCATGTTTCTCCTTCTGGTCCACAAAGTATTAGTGGAGTCACTCCTGATGCCGGCAGAGAGTGACCCCCATCTTTAGGGAGCAGCAGGTCCTGTCTCCCCAGCCACGCCCTGTCCACACAAGCTCTTGTCTTACTGAGGACACACTGTATACCCTAATTCAACAACTTGAATAATTGATCCAGCCCATATGAATAATTAAAGCTCAGTTGAGACCTATTGCTGAGAAATCCTATAGTCATTTGACTTGTTCATGTTGTGTGAAGAAAGGAACCGACAATTCTTTGACAAAGGTAAGTGATGACACAGAATAGAAAATGCACACACGTGTAGCTGACTGCATGTGGTGCTAACTGAGACAACAGCCACCTGCCACCTACCCATTTGCTAATAACACAATTCCACCTTCTTATCATTTTATAGGTCAGGAGAATTTAAACCCACATCTCTCAGACCCCAAAGCCAAGGTACTTTTAACTACACCAAATTGCAGCAGAAATAAGAGAGAGAAGACACTGTGCTTATGGTTTTACATCTCTTATTTCATTTAATTCCCTTAACAACCCTGATACATAGTTATTATTATTCCTGTTTGCAGCTGAGTAAACTGAGCCTCAGAGAGGTCATGTGACTGACTTAGAGTTACATGGCTATTTAGTGGGGTAGCTAGGGTTTGAACTCAGGTCAGTCTGACTTCAACAACTGTACAATGACTGTGCTCTAGTGCTGACTTTGTGGTTTATCATGGAAACTTCAACACTTACTAATGAATAGCTTGGAGTAATTAAGAGGTTTAGTTCTAATCCTTCTTAAGCCCTTCAATATGGACATCTGGAAATGTTTTCTCCTCCATCCTCCTAGTTCACTATCAAGGTCCCATTTAGGGTCCTCCGATAGTACTGCTGACTTTCCAATTGGATAAGCATCTTCCCTTTCTCTGGCATTATATGAAATACAAACTCATCTCCATTTTCTCCACTGCTTGTTTCTCAGTGATTTTCAGGGTTTCACTTAGGAGTAACATAACGTCCTTCCAGGAGAGCTCAAATACTTACCAGGGACCCTTAGACTGCCATCTCATCTGAGCTCTCCTACCACAGATATTCCTCAGAGAGCCCTGCCAAGATCAGCCCAGCCTGGTCCCAAATTAGTAGAACCATGTTGTTAAGCCCGATCCACACTGAGGGCCTACAGAACCAGGAGCTAAATAAGCAACTCTTCAGCCATCAAGTTTGGGATTACACAGCAAAAGCTAACTGATAAAAGGGCCAATTTCCTCATATATAAAAAACTCTTGCCTTTCTCATGCAAAGAACCCTTACAAATTAATAAGAAACTTTGTTCTACAAATACATTGTCATTCATGAGAAATTGTACATATTTAGGTATATTCTTTGCTTCTTGTTTTGCAATGGCAAAATTTTTTATATAATCTCACTTTCCATCAGTAGAGGCCTAACTAATATTTACATACATTGTTAATGGGAACGCAAAACTGGTATTAGCCTTATGTAAGGAAATTTGGCAATGTGTACCAAACTCTAAATGAATATATCCTTGGGCCCAGAAATCCACTTTAAGGGAACTGTCCCACAGATATACCTAGACAGGTATTGTGGAAAAGTTGTTCACCGAAATATTGTTTGTACAATCAAATAATAATAACAAAAAACTGGAAACAGGCCACCTATCTGTCAATAGGGAACTGATTAGCACAGCACAGATGCCAAACAGAAAGAAGACACGCTTTCAAAACAGATAGATAAAGATCAAAGTATAGAGAAGTATACATAGTATGCCAACTTTTATGCAAAAAAGTGGAGAATGAGAATATACATTTTATGTATACTTACACCTGCATAAAAACACTTAATTTACAAATAGGAAATTAATAAAGTACTTCCCTGGGTGGGGGCAGGGGGTTTGGGGAAACAAGCAAATCTTTGACAGGAAGGGGAAGGAGAATTCTTACCATATACCTTTTTACTCCAGTTGTATCTTTGCCACCCTCTTCATTCCACTGAAGCCACTCTTGTTAAGCACAACAGGGACTTCTGCTGTGCTCAAGTCCATGTCCTTTGCTCCATCCTCATTGCCACAATTGTCAGGAGCATCTAATGCATTGATCTTTCACCACACCTTGAAACTCTTCCTTTGTTGACTTCCACACTTCACATTCTCTTGACTTTTCTCTTACTTTCTGGCCTCTCTCACTTTCCTCTGTGAGAATTGATGCATGAATCAATAAAGTTCCTTATTGATTTGTATTGGTTCTTTGAATGAGAAAGGGCATAGGAGTTCTCTGTATCTGAAAGCAATCTGTCCTTGTATCAGTTAGCTTGTGCTGTGTAACACAAGCCCACACGTTCCTCACTCATTTGTTGGTATCTGTTAAGTCTGGAGACCTCATTGCTTGGTCCTCAGAGCTCTTTTTATTCTAGACATACCCACTCTTGTGGTGAGAATGGATCCCAAGATTGGACTGTAAGGCCTATGCTGACGTGTCTAGGAAGGATTGTGTCAGGGGAAGGGCAGTCAACTGCAGCAGCATTGCAGAAGCAAACTTGTTTAGTGCCCATCAAGCACCATATGGTGGAAAAGAAATTATGACCAACCTAAAACTGTGAGTGTCTGGTCCAGCAGTCAGCCATCAACCTTCCACCCAAGAGGACGTGGTGAGAGCATGGCTACAGGAGTGCTTATTTCCACCACCATGCCCCTCCTGATGAAATATTTCCCTGGTGAGCTAGATCAAGAAGAGAGTTCTCCCTCCTAAATCCCCTCTGAATACTTCAGACACAACTGCCTATAGGCAAGGCCACCCTGACTTAGATGTTGGTTTAGATTTGGCTTAGATTTCCATTGGTGAAGTCATTACCATTGTCTCTTCATTCGACTCAGAGGTTTCCAATAAACTCATTGCCTGTGTCAAGTTTTCACTTATCCAAAGGAGAAAAAAAACACGGTATAGTCATTTTTTAACTGTTAATTTATTGAATTTTTGTGATGTGAAATACCTTTCATAAAAACTCCAAAGTCTTGGTACCAGTTATATTTCTAGTGGTACTAATCTAATTAATTCCCTCTATTACAATTTCTATATTGTCAGAGCTATCTTTTAATCATTATTTGACTTTCCCCACTTACAGGGAATGCATACATTGGTCAGTTATAATTTCTGATTTGGGGGTCAGTTGTTTCCACTGTAAATAAATAAATTGGCAGCCATTATGGTATTTGGACGTCTGTCTCAAGATTATTTAATGTGAGTGTGCCCACTAGAGAGAGATTTGCTCTCAAGGTTACTCTCTGTAAGACCAAGAGCATCCCCTTAGCCTGTGGCAAATTTGCCATCCTTGGCTGTCTCCCCACCTCACCCCCATCCTCACCCCATCTCACCCCATCCCCAAAACAGACAGGAGTAAATAACAGAAAGCCTATTACTTAGCCCAGATGTCTAATAAAATTAAGTTGATCTAAGATATTATATGCTGCACATCAAGCCCCTCAGAAGCAAAACTTATCAAATTAGAGCAGATTATTTATTTCTGAAGTGCAACAGATAGAGATAGATTAGATGGATAGATAGATAGATAGATAGATAGATAGATCGATAGATAGATGATAGGATAGTATAGATAGACAGATAGATAGCTTCAAGATGTATTTTTACTGACCATGAATGTTAAATTAGTTTGGCTCATATTTCTTTGGCATTTGCATAAAGAAATATTGAATGGCTACACTAGAAACTAATTAATATGGGGGAGTAGGATGGAGTGATACTTTCTGCTGAGAACTTTTTGAATCATTTTAATTTTGGGACCACAGAAGTATATCGCCTTCAAATAAGAAAAAGTCACATTTATATCTATATGGAGTCCTGTCCTGTTGGAAGGTTTTTGCATGAAGCATACAGACATGTCACAGTTTTAGTGTTCTCTGTTCCTCCACGAAGGAAACAATCAGATCTCTCCATAGCCCAGGGGTTCACAAGGATTGGCATGTGTAATAACCATGTTTTCTAGCTTGTGTAGTTGATACTTTGACATCTCAAGGCCATGCTGACCCTGGACTGCCCTTGAAAGAGTTAGCAGGTTCCAAGAGTTACTAAAGGATTCCAAGCTAGCTTGTGCTTCTCATGCAAACCAACCAGACCCAAGTCCACATCCCAACCACCTCCTGTATCAGGCTCTCTTGCTCTAGGCCGCTGTCCACCTGCCCTAATCACCCCACAACCAGGTACTAGACAACTCGTGACAGCCCCCTACCCAGAACCTGCAGAAATGATCCAAACTAGATGGTCCTAAGCCTGCTTACTCTGCCTTTCCTGTTCCTTCCTGCAAAAACCATGATAGAGGCTTTGACTACGTTTCCCTCACTCCCTCTTCCCCAACTTACCTTGATGTTTCCCTGTGTGGCTCCCCTGGCATGCTGTGCCCCCTCCTCTAGAGATCTGTCAGAACAGCAAACTATCTTTTCAATGGCAGTTCTCTTACTGATCTGTCGGCCTTGCCATCCTGAAGAATAATACATTTTAAAACTTGAAGCTGGGCAACCCCCTCAGGTCCCACTGTGGGAGCTTTTCCGTCCTCTCAATAAAACCTGCTTTCAAAAAAACCCCCAAAAACTTGGAGCCTAAGGTAGAATACTGGTCTGCAGGAGGCACAGAGAATGGGACAGAAATGTAAGCAGCAATAAAGAGGCTTATAATGTGACAGAATGCTCTCTTAAAAGAAATCCAAGAATGTGTTCTGTCTGAAGGAGGGGAAAGTGGCGAAGCTTAGGACACATCACTCAGGGGGGTTTGGCTCCCAGCACCTCTGCATATGTTTCTGTTAATACATTTTATATCCAGGAGAACAGTGTGTTTATTTATAAGTCCGCGGTCTGTTCAATAGCTGGGTAGCTTGTGCTTGTTTGCTGTCTCACAGTGGGAGAAGACTGGAAAATGTGTGTGTTCTGTGGGAATCACCAGAGGGCAAGCCTCAGTAATGATGACACTGTGTATTTTTCACCTCAAGCAAGCCTCACATATGAAAACAAGTGTGTATTTACAAAACAGACAAAGCAGGGATGAGCTCTCATGCTGTGAATGCATTTGCTGACGCTTCCTTCCTTCCTTCCTTCCTTTTTTTGAGTCAGGGTCTCATTCTGTCACCCAGGCTCGAGCGTGGTGGTATGATCATAGCTCACTGCAGCCTCAACCTCCTGGGCTCAAGTCATCCTTCCACCTCAGCCTCCTGAATAACTGGGACTACAGGCATGACACTACCATGTCCGGCTTTTTTTTTTTTTGGTAGAGACAGGGTTTCACTATGGAGCCTAGGCTGGTCTCGAATTCCTGGGCTCAAACAATCTGTCTTCCTGCCTCAGTCTCCCAAAGTGCTGGGATTACAGGGGTGACCCATGGCACCCAGCCCTGTAGGTTCTTTTCAAATAGGAAACTTAGTTGCCGTAAATGATTTTATTTGTTAGACAAAATTTGTTTTAATTGCACAGCACTTAGCGGGAGTCCATCTAATGCAGTAAAAAAGTTCATGAAGGTAGCCTTCAAACAGTGGTCAGAAATAAAGGGAAGCATCCAGGCCACTGTTGCCAAGAGTCTCTTGGTTGCCAGAGCAACATGAAGGACATGGTCACGGAACAAACAAGGAGAGAGGCAGGTCCCTGGAGGAGTGTGTGGGCAAGAGTGAAAATTTACATGTGAACCTGAACTACTCTGGTACAAATGTAGATTCTCTGAAACAATGGGGTAGCAGTTAAAAAAGTCACAATTCTTTTACTTGGCCAAGTTTCTTATTGTTGCTGTGAGTTTAATATATTTTTGTTTATATATATATATATATTTGCCAAAACTTCAAATTTGGGATATTTCACATAAAAAGTCAGGTATCTAGTTTCTACCTGACCTAGTTGAAAAGCTAGGGATCTGGCTATACTGGGCCCATACTTCCAGGCAAAGCAATCAGTTAAACTAGTAGTAACTGCCTCCTTTTTTGTCATGAGTGAGCTTTCCAGTTTGCTGCAGTTCCACCACTCAAGGTTGTTTCCCCCCAGTAATGCTCAGTGCTAGTAACCATATGTCACTGCACTTAAAGAAATACTTACTTGTACGTTGGCTCCTTCAAGTGTAGGAATATGAAGAATGCACTTAGAAGACCATATTTTTTCAGAAAAAAAAAGATTATTTAGTAGACCCCTACTTAAGAGATCCCCACTGGGAGCAGTAAAGCTTCTTCAGTGAAAGCTGAGATGAGGTTTGAGGAGCCAAACTCAGGTTGTGATGAAGAAATATACTCTGAGCAAGTGGGTGAGCTGAGGAAGCTGCCATCTTGGTGGTGGGAAGGCCGAGAGAAGCACCTCTGTGGAACGTGGATAGTGAGGATAATCCGCGGATCGATCCCTGAAACCTGGATGGGAATTCATGGAACAGGATGCTCAATTCTAATCCTAACTGCTAGGCAAGAAGCCCTATCCTTGCACAGATGGAATTGAGCTCTTCAAGATAAAAGGCTACTGGTCACTCTGGCCAGCTGCCTACTAGCCTATTTGAAATCAGAAGGCTTAAATTGAAGGCAACCAGAAGGCTAAAGGGAAATACAAAATCCACAGAAATCCCACTGCTTTTCAGAGGGATCGCCAGAGAGGTGTTCCATGGCTGCCAAGGGAAAATAGAGAAGGGGAAACCTTGGAAAAATTATTCCTTAGGGTGAGAGCACATAACACATTTCCTAAGTAACAATGTGACAACAAGGGGAGGAGGCAGGCCCAAGGGGCCACATTTGGTCTTCACCCCGGCCCTGGGCTGGGGCTGAAAAGAACCACATCTTCATACATAAACTTTTGAAAGAGACCAAAGTAGAGTAACAGGTTTTATTTAATTAAAATAGATTAAAAACAGACTGTGTAAAAGAATTAAAATTCTCAATAATTTACTATTATTTACATTAGCAAATGTTGGTTGTTAGTAGACACTGGAGGAGAGAAGCTCGCAGAGCCCAACGCTCCCCCACGGGCAACCTCAAGCCTCCCTCTTGGTTCCTGTCCTTTCAGTTCATTATGGCAATTGTGTCACCGAATGCAGTGGCTGCAGCACTGGGACCCTGCACCAAAGGCTGTGAGGAGCTGGCAGGCCAGGAAGCAATCCTTTCCTCTCCACAAGAACCCTCAATGCAGTCCATGCTCAGAGAAGTCTCTGATCACCAGTGGTTTCCCCTCCCTTTGAAGCCGACACTCCCCATCTGTGCTTGACCTTCTGTAAACACTCCTTTGGGTTGATCCAAAACCCAATTTCCAGGGAGAAGATGAGAAGCAAAAAACGAAAGCCACGCATCCTGGCTCCCAGAGAAATCCTGAATTAGTTAACACCCCTGCCTAGTTAACACCCAAAACAGGTGACTTGTCAAAGTCTCCCTTGAAACATTGTGTGCTGTGCGTTTGCTGTGTGAGGGAACAGCAGGAAGGCAGGGGGCTGGTGGCCCGGGCCACTGGACGATGAGGAGCGCTCCTCCCAGGAAGCAGTAACATGAGAACTGAAAGCAGAGCCCGGCAGAGCTGTCCAGGCCAGCTCTGGGCACACGGTGTGTGAACCCAGCAGGCACCCAGTGTGGGAGTGGCCCAAACACAAAGGAGCAGGCTGGTGGTGTCCAGTGGAGGAAGAAAATCTCTCAGAACACAGGCGCTGAGGCCTCCTGTGCCATGACCCGTGCTTGCCAGAGACCTTATGGTCAGCCTAGCGCCACCAGAAGTCCCTGCTGCTCCACTCATAGGACACCCAGGCCTTGTGGGTGTGGGTGGGGCCTGGGACCTCTGGGGCAGCAGCTTTGCCATCGAACCAGCACAGTGGGCAGCATCAGGACTGGCAGGCAGGGGCTGAGGCAGGGGGCCCAATGGAGAGGCTCAGTCCAAAATGTCCGTCTCAAAGGGGACCAAGTGGTAATAGGACAGGTTGGTGACATAGGCTGCCGGGTCGTCCCCATCCTCCAGCTCTGAGGGGAACTCAGTGCCGTTCTCAAACCTGAAATCAAAGAAAACAGAGGTGAGGACTGGTTCATCAACCCAGCTGAAGCAGGGAAAAGAAAGGGCGGAAGGTGGTCGGTGGGCGGTACAGAGGGAACAATGACAAACACCCCAAGGAAGGACTGATGGGCCAGTGGGCATGGGCTCCCAACATCCGTTAGGAAGTGTGCACAGCACCACAGTTATGAGTTGATTGGGTGAAGTAGATCCTACTCTAAAACTGTCGGCGGCTTTTACTACTGTAGAGACTGCTATCTATATCAGTTTAGACAATAGTTAGGGCTTCACTCATTCCTTCATTTATGGAGTGATTTTCTCTCTCTGGTTCTTTGCCAAGCACAGCATCAGGCTCCAGGGCCAGCAGTGGACAAGACAGACAGGGCCATCCTCAGGGGCAGGCATCTTCCTGGTACCGGGAGAGCTGGCGTGCCACAGGTTCCCAGCCTGACCGCGTAGCTGAGATGGTGCATGCATGCTGAGGCTAGGGGAATAAGAGGGCAGACAGGGGCAGGCGAGAGCCATGGAGGTGGGGAAGGAGGTGCCTTACAGTGGGGAAGTCTTCATGTGGGTTGGTGTTTGATCCGGGCTCTGAAGAACAAGGAGCATTCAAATGTGGGAAGCTTGCACAGGATGAGAGGGAATGGAGGCAGGAATACCCACCCCAAATATAAGGGTACACAAGACCCCTGATATTGATGCCACATGAACTGCAAGTGTTTCTACTCCCTGTCCAATCCTAAGTCAACCTCCTAAGTCAGAAGAAGAATCTCCACGTTTCTAAAAATGCGTAACCGAGAAAAGAGGCACAAGAAGGACATTCTCCTCAGGAAGGGAAACTGAGACGTGCCGCTTGTGCTACTTCCGTTTTCCACAACCTACGAATGAGTCCAAAACAAGGCAGGGCCCGTGGAGAGTGGGCAAGAGGCAAGCTGCCTCCCCTGCGCCCTCCCAGGAGCCCACCTCCTCCCTGCCTTGCTTCCCGTCCCTGGTGACAGCTCTAACCAGTAGACGGTTGCAGGAACTCATTTACATCTGGAACATTTTGGAGTGGCCAGGAAGTGAACGAATGATCAGACTACACCGGCCCGGCCTCTGGTTGGGATGTCCTTGAACACAAGGGAGCAGAAGTGAAGATGTGCCCCCCTATCCCAAGTACATTGTGGGTAACCCAGCTGCCCTCAAACAATGGGGCTGTGAGGACGGTTTTAAGACGTTTGGGTAGAACAGGCTGCCAAGGTGGGTTTTCGTTTAACTCCATCCACAGCGAAGCCTAGCATGTGACACCCAGCTCCTGCCTCAGTCTCCCTGTGGCTCATTGTGTCGGAGGCCACAGCCGCAGCAGGAAGAGCTATAGCTGTGAATGGGAAAGCTTGTGTGGCTTCATGGAGACAGCCCCCTCTCCAACTTCACACTGGGGATTCAATCTCTTCTCCCAAACCAGTGCTGCATGCAGACCCGAAGGTAGAATCTTGTGCATGTGGAAAAGGCTCAAGCCAGGTGAGAGCAGGGCCACAATCACAGCCAACAGCTTCCTATCACCTGGCTTACCTTCCCGCCCAGATCAGAGGATGACCTTGGGGACCTGAGGTAGGAGGGAGACTTAGAGAAATGACCACAGGGCTGAGGTTCTGCAGCCCCCACAAAACTGCCAAATGCCTTGGCCCTGGGTGACCTCCTGGGGATCAAGCGATCCCTTCAGCCGACTGAGACCATCACCAGCAGAGGCCCAGCTTCCCCACAGGCCCCACCTCCATCGGGCACACTTGTTCCCTGCATGTAGTCCTATCTCTGGTCTCAGCACTGGTGCCCGCCCACCCCTGGAGCCAGAGTTGGGTTCGGGTCCACCTGCCAAGACTCCACTGTGCAAGCCCCGCCACAGTCCTGGCAGTGCTGGGTTCACAGGCTCAAGGGCCAGTGAAGATGGCTGTCGGGAGGGGCGTGGGTGAGGGCTCAAGCTGTGCAAATGGCATCTCTCTGTGAGCTCCATTCCATCCCCCCAGACTCCTCCTGCCTGACAGCCCTGTGGAGTGTTGAAACAGACTGCTCCCAGGAGGCACCCACCGCCAGACCATGAACCTGGCTGCACTGCCCTAGATCGGGCAGCTGAGAAAGGCCCAGCAAACAGAGTCGGGAATTCCCTCTAAATGCTCCCCTGAGTCACTCAGAGGCAGACGCTTCTTTGTTAGGCTTTCCTGGGATCACAGAGATCTTTCCTGGCTCTCTCTCTCTCCCTGCAGGCCCGGTGTCCTGGAGCAGGTAGCTGCCTATTCAAGATTTGTAGCTCCTGTTCCTGCAGAGTTTCAGGCAGCTGGGAGAGCCATGCTCAGCCCCACCTCTTTCTTCTCGCCATGTGATTCCCCTTAGCTCCAAACTGTCCACGTTGAACTTGCTTCCTAAGCGCAGTCTCGTTCCAGGGTGCTGAGGGCCTGTTGGAACCTCTCACAGACAGAAAGGGTTCCCCTAGGAACACTCGGGAGTCAGACTGGGACCTTGCAGCAACTGGGGATGAGGAAGGGTCTCCATCTGTCTTCTCCACCAAGACAGACCCTGGCCAATAACTGCCCCACCAAGCTGGAAGGCGACTCCCTCCCTTCATCCATGAACCCACAGTAACCTGGACCTCCACAGTTGCACGGAGGTCCACAGGTAATGAGCAAATGAGTGCTATTCAGTGGGTACGACGCTGTGTAGGGCCAGAGCAAGGCACACTGAAGGGCAAGGCAGGTGAGGAGGGTCACAGCCTTGGCCCCGCCAATACAGCCTCTTCCACCAGCAGCTCATAACACCTTTACTGTGAAAGATTCTGGCACCATCTACCCAAGAAATACCCTGAGAACTGAGAAAGTGGAGGCTGCTGGCGGGTGCCAATCCCACAAGCCCCCATGCTCAGTAACAGAGCAGGGGTCCTGCAGAGAAGGAAAGCTCAGGCCACCTGCTGGAGCCAGGCTCATCCTAAGGTCACACTATCTACTGCAGCTGACTGGCCCGGATGTTGGTCTCTGTGCCCGGTCTGGTCCTAGTTTCTATCTGCTGCTGTGGAGGCTATCATGTGGGCAGGACTGGACCTGAGCCTTCCCCAAGCTAGACTGCTCCTTTGCCCACAGGGAGACTCTGTAGCCAGAGCTGCCTCTGCAGGAGCTCCCAAGGCCAGCACTGAACAGCCTCATCATCCGTGGTCTTCACAATAGCCTACCCGTGAGAGAGCAGAATGGTTTCCTAGAAGGTAAGAGAAGCCATGGGAGAGTAAATAACTTCCTGAGCTCATACAACCAAGAAGCAGCCAGGAGTTGGCTGTGGCAATAAACAGAGCCAAATTGTGACATCCCCTCCTGTTGTCCAGGGAACCTGCTACCCCAATAATTCCACAGAGAGATGCCTTGAAGAGAGAGAAGGCTGAGGCATCTATGACTCACATGCCTCAGGTGTTAGGCGTTTTAGAGCACGTGTGATGGTCAGAAGTTCACTGAGCAGAGGTAGAAAGGATGGAGAAGACAGTAACATCTGTGGCTGTTCAGCCTTTAGTAACCAAACACAACCTCTGCCCTCTGAGCAGGGCCCCGGGACAGGTTCAGTCCAATGAACTATGAACATGTGCCCTAGGGACAAAGACTCTTAAGCGTGAGGTGTGTGGCCCTCCTTACCCTGGGCCCTGGGCCCGGAGACAGCATCACACTCCTCAGGGCCCAGCACAACGAACAGGCCCTGAGCTCTGCAACTTCTCCTAAATGCACCTCACAGCCAGAAACACTATCTTCCCACAAAGTTTACAAATCAAGATCTTGCCAGACTCTAGAAAAGGCAAACTTGAAAAATCATTATCTAAGTGGGGTAGGGACTGCTGGTGGTTCTGGGCACACACACATCCTTTCGTATGGGCTCACGGCTCAGGTGCCCTGCTATGAAACGATATTCAAATCTGTATACTTACAAATGCTCTGTGGGCTCCACGCCCAGGTGTTGGTCTTTTCCATTTGGTATACTGTGGTCAATAACTATAGTTTCTGTATTTGCTAAACAAAATCCATTGGACCTCATGATTTCTGAAAAACAAAGCAATAAAGTGAGTGTCCAGGAGGGGTCAGAGTTTGAGGTTTTGAAGTTTGAGGCTTATACCAATCTCCCTATTTCCCCTTCCACCTGGTGTCCCCTCATTCTTCTGCACTTCTAGAGAAGGTTGTGTGCCCTGAGACCCATTCTGGAGTTCTGCTGAGGTCTACAGCAGCCACACCTGCTGACCCGTACGAGCTGAGAAGCCTGTCTCTTCAGAAACACAGACGCCCAGGTTGTCTGATCGCTTTCCTCATATGCCCTTCTGCATGGGCTTAATACCAAGGTTCAAAGAAACAGCAATGGGCTCATGCCTGTGAAGCTGTGTTTGAGACCAGATCCATTGTACAATGTTGTGTGACTGCCAGTCTCCCCACCATTCCAAGCTCTTACCTACAGCTAAGACAGGAATAACAGTAGGTATTGCCCTGGGTTGTTGAGTAGATCCACTGAGATCAGTGTGTACTTTAAACCAAATGGGTGGCTTTCATGATTTTACTTTATGTAATTCTGTCTACAAATGGATTTTCCCCAATAAGCACAGATTTGGGCTATTTAGAAAAGCCGATGAAGGAAAATAATTTATTTGTCTGAGCTGGCTGCATGGTGTGAACTTTCCAGGGTGGAAGGCCTATGCTCATCCACGGCTGGAAGGTGGGAAAAGAGGATGCAGAGCTGGGGCAGTGAGTACCATGCCCTGGGGGCTCAGTTTCCTCCACTGGAAAATTTCAAAATTGTGTAAGATGATCTCTGAGGATCCTTCCAACTCTGAAATCCCATGAGCCACTGGATTCCATCACGTCATCAAGTATGAAAAGCAAAGGTAGCTTGACTCTTCTCTTTCTAACTGCCTGCTGTGGCACTCATTTCTATTTCCCAAGGGTCTGTGTTTCCACCCCGTCTGTCAGGAGATGAGTAGATCTGTGGCCGCTACCAGTCACTGGCGTCAAAGTCCTCCAGCTCCCAGTGACACCAGCTTCCCTCCTAACCTCCACTCTGAGTCAGCTGAGCTCCAGGCTCAGGACCACCTTTCCTTTGTCCACTCAAATCAGGACCTCTATGTACCTCATTGTAAAAGTCATGTCTAAAATATATTCCAAACTCCTGGAGCCTTCTCAACTCAAGTCCAAGGGATTGTTACCTTCCTTCTGGGGCCCAACACACACACAAAAACCACACAACTCGAAGCAGCTGTTCCTCTCCTCCTGGCACGGCACACTCAGCAGGGACGTTGATTGCTCTCTACTCCCAGTGTTACTGCACATCCAGTGCCTTTGTTGTTTAAGGGATTTTCCCCGCCACAATTTAGACTGGCTTATTATCACATATGGATTTGATTTTTTTATAACTGAAATGGTCACTTCCTGTTTATTCTTAATCTTTCTAGGTATTTGGTTTTCAGTTCTTTGAACTTCTTTTCATAAGGAGAGATTTAGGGAATCTACACAAAAATGAGCAAAGAAAAACAGGTTTCCTCCTTGACCCATAGAATCAAAATGACGATCCTTCAATGAGATTTGCCGAGGAATTGCTGAAATTTCTGCCTGGTTTTCTGGAGAAGGGACCACGCATGATTCACAGTGACATCAATTCACTGCTCTTCCTGCCTTCCTCCCTCCACACCTGGTGTGAGCTCTGAGCAGGAGCTCTGCGAACCAGTGAGGAGTCTGTGCTGTGTGGAAATCTACATTTCCAAGTACAAGCAGGGCAAAAAGAACATGCTAACCAAAGTCCAGCTGAACAGGTAGACTCTGAAAATTACAAAATCTTGACAGGACAGATTAAGATAGATTCCCTCACCTCTCTGCCTTAAATGGATGGCAGCACAAAACCACTTTCTTTATTAACTCTGACCCAAATGTGTCTTTCTTAAGAAGCACATAAAACCCTGGAGCAACCTCCATGCAGCTGACAACCCTCAGCCCTTTTCTCTCACCCCTTTGCCAAGCGGGAAGGGGGAAGTGGCCTACACATTAGATCAAATGTCACTGCTGCAAATTACTTCTGAACAAAATAGTGAAGTGCTGCCTTGCATACCTAATATTTCTTAAATGTGAATTTTGGAGCTCTAGGAAACAAATCTTTACCCCCAAAAATAGATTTTTAAGAAAACATTTCTTAGTCGCCTATGACAAAAAGCCTTTGTGCACATAAATGTGGTTTGTTTTCAAGGCCAGGTGGGTCCTGGAGGACACTGAGGCATGTCTGGTGCCTCCTGCATGGACCATGTAACCTCAGGCCTGGCCCAGAAAGCCACCTGGTTCCCCGCTGGATCCCACCTCTGCTCTCAGCCCCAGGAACTTGAATACCCTCAGTGCAAGTGATCCTACACTGCTGGCATGTTTGCAACAAGCTTTGGAACACTCATTTCAAGCCCTGGTTTGGAGAGAGGTGGTCTATTGAAAAGGAAATTGTCTTTTAACACATAAGCAAGTATCAGGCTATGACATGCTTAAAACCTAGGGAAACATATGCTGCTTCCATGTGCCTGTGTCAGGTAAAACTGGGGCAGGGGTTCTGGGGTATGTTATGCTTTTATTTATGTGGATGCTTTTTAAAAAAGCCTTAAGAAAAGCTATACAAATTCATTCAAAAAGAGTAGAAAAGCATTTAACTCCAGCAAGCCTCTAACTGTAGGGAGCTGACAGTCTGAGCCGTGTTTACCCCTGTACACACAGGACACAGATGCTTCATGGGAGCTGTCCCTTTGCATCGCTTTTCACAGGAGGACAGCATGGACTGTGGACTCATACCTTCAAGCAAAAAGCTTCATTGAGATTCACGACTATGGGACCAAAAGCGAGCCCGACTTGTAACAAGGCCTGTCGATAACTTGCCGCCATGTGAGGCACATGCAGATGGGAAGGCATGCGGACTTGACCTCTGGGAAGGGCTCTGCTACCTTGTTCAGTTTCTTCATCAATAAAATGCCTGAAAGGCATGGGTGAGGATTACATGAGGTGATGTATGTGAAGAATCTAACAAGTGCTGGGGACTCAATAAAGAGTAGTTTCTATAATTGTTGGTAATGTTCTCATCTGTTGTGACATGTGAGTAGAGAAGAACCGAAGAAAGTGTTAGGATTAAAGAAAAATGATAGCATCTGAACCCTCTCTTGAAACATACCTAAAATGTGAATGTCTTAGAAGTCTTTTTAGTAGCTATAGTAAAAATCATCAATCAATTTAACTATCTTAATCACATGCATGACTGAGTCCATGGAATGGTTCATTTTCAAGCTACTGTTTTGTATTTTTTCAAGCAAAGAAGAGCCATGTTTTACCATATGTTATCTTTAACTTTAATTTTTGAGCTAATTTTAGAATTACAGGAAAGTTGCAAAAACAGTCGAGAGAGAGCTTGCATACCCCTTGCCAGCTTCTCCTAATGTGAACATTTTTCATGACTCTGGTATATAAAACAAATCCAGGAAATTAACACTGGCACCATGATGCTAAGTAAACTAAAGTCCTCCTTCACTCCAGTTTCACTGGTTTTCCCACTGATGTCCCTTTTTTCTGTTCTGGACCCAATCCAGAATCCTTTGCTGCACTGAGTTGCTGTGTCTTCGTCTCCTATGACCTCCAACAGTTCCGCCATCTTCCCTTGTCCCTCATGACCATAACACTTTTCAGGAGGACTGGGTAGCTATTTTAGCAAATGTCCCTCAATATGGGTTTGTCTGAGGTTTCTGATTAGATTGAGGTGATGCATTTTTGGCAGAAATCCCACAGAGCAATGCTGTGTCATACTCAGTGCAGCAGATGGGGGGATGTCGACAGGTCCTCTTCCTGGTGAAGCTGGCCTGGACCTGCCAGCTGCTTCTAAAGTCAGGTTACTATCTTCCCCTTGGTAGCCAATAAATGCCTAGGGGGAAGATGACTTGAGGCTACAAGCCCTGTTTCTCCTCAAACTTCCGTTCACTAATCTTAATAGCTATCAATCAGTAGATCTTTTGCAACAATTAACCACTGTGCCTATTTGCCTAGGGATGATTCTTCTATTTTTTAGCATACAATGTTTTCAAATACCCCACATATGCCACAACTCCTTCGCTTCAGTAATTCATCCATTCGTCTTTTTTCAGCAAATGTTTAGTCTCAGCTTTGAAGGCATTCATACTGTAGCTTTCCTCCTTTTCAATCCTCTCTCCACTGTATTTTCAATGTACTCCAGCAGCAGAACAAAACCCAAAGCAGTGCCTTTTAATTAACTGGCTAAGTGGGCTAACTCTATAGAATAAAAATTAAAGTTGAAATTATACAGACGCCAGATTAATACACAATTAAGATTATAATTCATTTCCAGGCCCTCCCCAAACCTGAATGGTCAGATTTTGTGGATGAAACTGATGAGGCCAATTAGACAGATCAAGGCTGAAGTTTGCATTTCCTTTTATACTCCCTGCTCAGCTGCAGCCATGATGCAAAACACACTAGATCTTGGCTTTCCTAGATTTGATAAGCATTTAGATTAACAGGGGCAAAGAATGTTCAAGGCAGTACGGATCCAAAGCATTACCAGAGGTCACAGTCCTGCTCGACTGTCCTTGTTGGGCCCCAGCTAGCTCCTGGTGCCATCTAGTGGAGTGCCTCATTGCTAATCTGCTAATCATTTGAAAAGAATTCAAGGCGTCCAGAGCACAGAGAGGGTCGGTGCCAGTCCCCCACAGCACTGTTCCTATAAACGCCTCATTGACACTCAGCCAGGATAAATGGCCTAGCCATTTTCACTCTCTATAAAGAAGGGTCTGGAGACCAGACACCAGCTAAGAAGGAGCTCCTGCACTCCCTGCTCTTGTCTCTAAGAATACATCAGAAGTTATTTTGAGCCAGGCTCGGTGGCTCAGCCTGTAATCCTGCACCTTTGGGAGGCTGAGGTGAGTGGAATGCCTGAGCCCGCGGGTTCGAGACCCGCCTGGGCAAGCGAGACCTCATCTCTACAATAAATCAAAAAATTAGCAGGGCGAG
>CAUYQG010183079.1:0-19638 GCA_963574415.1 Tarsius wallacei
TCTTAGCTATTTTCTCATTTTCAGTTTTCATAATTTTTGCTATTATTATTATTATTATTTTTTTTTTTTTTTCCGAGTTAGAGTCTCACTCTGTCGCCCAGACTGGAGTGCAGTGGCCGCTCCCCGCCACCGCAGCCTCGACCTGCTGGGCTCTGGCAATCCTTCCGCGTCAGCCTTCCAAGTAGCTGGAACTACAGGCGCGTGCTGCCGCGCCCAGCTAATTTTTTGATTTATTGTAGAGATGAGGTCTCGCTTGCCCAGGCGGGTCTCGAACCCGCCGGCTCAGGCAATCCACTCACCTCAGCCTCCCAGGGCGCGGGATTACAGGCTGAGCCACCGAGCTGTTTGCTATTATTTTTATTACTACTTTCCTTCAAGCTCCTGTTGGTTTAGTCTACAATTCTTTCCCCTAAGTCTTAACAGTGGTATCACTAGTCTTCAGTCTTTTTTAAAAGTCAAACAATTACAATCAAGTTAATGGTAAGCACTAAAAGTGCAATTGCATAAAAAGTCCCGTGTTTTATGGTTTTGTTTTGTTTTTTTACTTTTTTTAGCTGTGATTTTTTTTTTTTTTTTTTTTCTGAGTTGGAGTCTCACTCCACCTAGACTGGAGTGCAGTGGCATGCTCATGGCCACCACAATCTTGACCTGCCGGGCTCAGACAATCTTTCCACCTCAGCCTTTCAAGTACCTGGAAGTACAGGCATGCACCACTACACATGGCTACTTTTTTTATTTATTCACGCTTATGTCCTGTCTCACCTCGGCCTCCCAGAGATTACAGGCATGAGCCACTGCACCTGGCCCTGAATCTGCTTTCTAGTGGTAGAATAAGGTACATGTTGTTCTGGAGTGCCACTTAACAGAATGTATGTCCAATGAGTTTTTTGTTTGTTTTGAGTTGGAGTCTCACTCTGCCACCCAGGCTGGAGTGCAGTGGCACACTCACAGCCACCCCAGCATCAACCTGCTGGACTCCTGCTATCCTTCCACCTCGGCCTTCCAGGTAACCAGAACTACAGGTGTGTGCTACCACACCCAGCTAATTTTTTTTTTTAATTTATTTTTGCGAGAAGGTCTCGCCAAGTTGCCCAGACTGGTCTCAAACCTGTGGGCTCAGGCAATCCACCGCCTTGGCCTCCCAGAGTGTTGGAATTACACGCTGAACCACTGAGGCCGGCCTGTCCAATGAGTTTACGAGCAGTAGGTGGTTTTAATGTTGGAGAATCGTCAGTCATATAGTGAGCCAGCAAGGCCATTCTGGGGGCACCATGCTTCATCTACATCCTAGAATGTGTTTTTGCCATTCATTTCAATAGTATACACAACGGTGGGGGGGGGGCAAAATAACCTGAAATTTATTTATAAAAATTGTGTGTTTATTCTTACATGTTTAAATTCATCACCTTCAAAGTACTCACTGATGCAGTGTACCTGTCAAGATGCTTTTTTCACTGCTCAGAGCAGTTTTTGAACTCATTACTTTTGATGCCTTTTAGTGCTTCTGCCATTTTTTGTTTCACTTCTTCCACATCAGCAAAATGTTTCCCTTTGGGGATTTTTTTCATTTGGGGAAACAAAAAATAGTTGCTCATGGTGAGGGTGGGGCATGGAGGTCATGCCTTTTTTGGTCAAAAACTGCTGAACACTCAGCATGATGAGGGCAGATGCATTGTCATGGTGGAAGAACCAGTCACCTGTTTGCCACAACTCAGGATGTTTCTTCCACAAATCATGACACAACCTTCTCAAAACTTCCAGATAAAAACTTTGGTTGAGGCCAGGCTCAGTGGCTCAGCCTGTAATCCCAGCACTTTGGGAGCCTGAGGTGAGTGAATTGCCTGAGCCCGCAGATTCGAGACCAGCCCAGGCATCTTGGCGAGACCTCGTCTCTACAATAAATAAAAAATTAGCCAGGTGTGGTAGCGCATGTCTATAGTTCTGGCTACTTGGAAGACTGAGGCGAAAGGATCGCCGGAGCCCAGCAGGTCGACACTAAATTGCTGTGAGTGTGCCATTGCACTCCAGCCTGGGTGACAGAGTGAGACTCCAACTCAAAAAAAAAAATCTTCGGTTGATGGTTTGATCTGGAGGAACACATTCCAAGTGTACTACAAGGGTAGTAGCCTCCTAAAAGATAATTCTGGAGGTTTTTTGGTCCTCATTGCACAACTTGTTGATGACCAGCCTGAAGGTAACCTCATGTTGTTGATCTGTTGGAATCTGCAGCTTCAGGACCCACATGAACTTCATCTTTAGTCCTCTTTTTTTTTTTTTTTTTTTAAGATTAGAAAATATAGTTTATTTAGAAAGTAAATTAGAGAGAGAGAAAAAGAGATTCACCTCCTCAAGGTAGGAGAGGGAGCCAAAGCCAAGAAACATGGCCAGGCCATAGCTTAAAGAACACATGGCCCCAACAGAGTCTAGTAAGTCAGTAGCCTTCTTTTTTGAATATAGTCATTAAAGACCAACATTTTCTGTCTAGAAACTGTGTTAGCTGCATCCTCATTTGCCACTTTTTTTTTTTTTTTTTTTGAGTTGGAGTCTCACTCTGTCACTCAGACTGGAGTGCAGTGGCCGCTCCCGGCCACTGCAGCCTCGACCTGCTGGGCTCCAGCGATCCTTCTACCTCAGCCTTCCAAGTAGCTGGAACTACAGGCACACGCTACCATGCCCGGCTAGTTTTTTGATTTATTGTAGAGATGAGGTCTCTCCAAGTTGCCCAGACGGGTCATGAACCCGCGGGCTCAGGCAGTCCACTCACCTAGGCCTCCCAAAGCACTGGGATTACAGGTTGAGCCAACAAGCCTGGCCTGCCACATGTTTTAAGATGTACTATTTTCATCATTGTGCATTTCTAGGTGTTTCCTAATTACTGTCAAGTTTTCTCTTTGATCTGTTAGTTACTGAGAAATAGGTTTTCTCTCCCTTCCTCCCTGCCTCCTTCTCTCCCTCCTTCCCTCCCTTTCTTTCTCAGGGTCTCTCTCTGTCTCCCAGGCTGGAATGCAGTGCTACGGTCCTGGGTCACTGTAGCTTCAACTTCTTGGACTTAAGGGATCCTTCTGCCTCAGCCTCTTGAATAGCTTGGACTCAAGCTGTGCGCCAGCACACCTGCTAATTTTTGTGGTTTTTTTGTAGAGACAAGGTCTTACTATGTTGTCTCAAACTTCTGGGCTCAAGCATTTCTTCTGCCTTGGCTTCCCAGAGTGCTGAGATTACAGGCATGAGCCACCTCACATGGCCAAAACAGGTTTCATTTTTTTCCAAATGAGTAGGAGTTCGTTTTACGCATTGATTTCTTGTATTTGATTTTCTTCCCATTGCTGGTTTTTAACTTGCCCACATTGTAGTCAAGAGGCTGTGGTCTGTGTTATGCTGATCATTGAACATGTGGTCTGTGTTATGCTGGTCGTTGAACATGTTCTTTGGCCTAGTTTGTGGTCAATGTTAGCAAATATAACACTTGTGCTTAGAAATCATTTGACTTGGGCAGCCCCCTCGGGTCCCCTCCTACTGTGGGAGCTTTTCTGTCCTCTCAATAAATCCTACTTTCTAAAAAAGAAAAAAAATCATTTGGCTCAGGTATGGTAGCATGCTCCTGTAGTTCCAGTTACTTGAGAGGCTCAGGTAGAAGAATTGCCTGAGCTCAGGAGGTCAAGGTTGCGATGAGCTGTGATCATGCCACTGTACTCTGGCCTGAGTGACAGAGTGAGAGACCCTGACTCAAAAAAAAGAAAAAAGAAAAAAAAGCATTTGGCTCTAATTCGTTCATGATTTTTCATACAGCTGTGTGACGTGTGATCAGGCTGGCTAATTACATTTCTCCTGCTTATCTCTATTCAGTTTTTTTGAATTTTCATTACTAAAAGAACTTCATTAAAATCTCCCAATGTGACTAGTTGTGGTGGCACACACCTGTAGTCCCAGCTACTTAAGAAGAAGAGGTGGGAGGATCTCTTCAGCTCAGAAGTTCAAGGCCAGTCTGGGCAATATAGTGACACCTCATCTCAAATAATTAAATAAATGAACAGTATCTCTCACCATTGTTGGATTTGCTGATTCCTTGTAATTCTTACTGACTTTGCTCTGTGTTTTGAGGCATGTTATTGCTGTTGTATTGCCCTGTGATACTTACTTTTTGTAAAAAAAAAAAAAAAAGAAAGAAAAAAGAAAAAAAGCTTTTCTTTGATTTATAAAGAACCATAAAATTCTTCTTTATTGGCATTCATCAGTTCCATCCTTTGGCTCTTGTCTTCTGTCTCCTTTTGCTTTGGATATGTTTGTTATAAACACATTTTTAATATAATCAAACACAGCATCTTTATCTGGCCCATCAAGGCCACTTATATTTCTTGTTATTGGTGATATTTTATACTTTCTATTTAGGCTGTTCTTTTTGTGCTGCTGTTTTTCTCCTGACTAGCTTTTTCTGGATGGATCTTGTTTCCTTTATTCTTCCTTCCTTCTACAAGGTTTTTCCACCTTGGCACTATTGACATTTGGGGCTGGATCATTCTCAGTTGTGGAGGGCCATCCTATGCATTACAGGACATTTAGCAACATCCTTGGCCTCTCATAGCCTCTGCCCCTTAGTCATGTTAACCAAAAGCATCTCCAAACATTGCCAAATGTCTTCTGGAGGCAAAACCATCCCTGGTTGAAAACCACTACTCTGAGGGCTTAGAAGTTCTACACTACATTTATTTTATTCCTGACTTGACCAGGTATAACATGAATCATGAAAAATCTGAGGACTTCCCATTTCACAATTCACTGCTGCCTGGTATTTTAGTCTATCCCATTAATTCCCTGAGTTATTGTTATTGCTGCATTTCATATGATCAGCACTGGATTTGATTTAAATATATATTCATCAGTTCTTTTTTCTTTCTATTCTTTTCTTCTGAGGCTTTTCCTGAAGAGCAACTTTTTCTAATTCTTATGGCTAGTGTCCTTGCTTTTGCTTTTCTGAAGCCATCTTTATCTCACCCTCACTCTTGAACGATAGTGTATCTGATAGTTTTTTCCTTCAGCACTTTGATTTTTTTGTTTTTGAGTTTGGGTCTCACTTTGTCACCCATGCTAGAGTACAGTGGCATGATCACAGCTCACCACAGTCTTGACCTCCTTGGCTCCAGAGATCCTTCTGCCTCAGACTCCCAGTAACTAGGGCTACAGGTGTGCGCCACCATGCCTGGCTAATTTTTTTTTTTGTAGAGTTTTGTAGGTCTTGCTATGTTGCCTAGGCAGTTCTTCAACTCCTGGGCTCAATCAATCCTCTTGTTGTCTCGACCTCCCAAAGTGCTGGGACTACAGGTGTGTCATTGTGACTGGCCTATTCTGTAAGAATTCTTTATAGATCTTGGGCACTAATCCTTTGTCTCTCTTATATTGTATAATATCTCTCCACCTGCCACTTGTGTTTTGTCTCTTATTGTATCTTTTATTGTATGAAAATTTTAAAAGTGTTGTATCAAACTTGTTAATTTTTGTCTGTATGACTTTTGTTTGGTAAACTTTCTTAATCAAGGTCTGCCCCATTCATGAAGGCATCCTACATAATTTAAACTTCTACTTTATGTTGAGGTCTTTATCCATCTTAAATTTTAAACAAATAAATATACACACATACACGTATATTCTGAGGCAAGAGAGGTAAGGGACTAATTTCATTTTACTTTTAAAAGTAAGGAGAATGTGTTGTCTTAATATGATGATGTGGTAGAGAGTGATGAGAGGAAGACTGATAATTATGAGGACACCCGCAATCATTTACAGAATGCCCTTTATTCCCTAGCCTCGGAGCCTCTCAGGCATCTAGTTTTTATAACAGCCCTGCAGAGCAGTCATTCACAGATCTAGGACTTCAACCCAGAACTTTAAAGTCACTGCACTTGTTCTGTGTCCCATTTATGAATGCGGAACTGTGACCACAGAGCTGAGGTGAGAACTGCTCATTTAGTGCTGTTGTAGCACATGAAGTTGAGGTGTGTACTGATGGGAATGGGTAACGGAGACAAGAATGCAGTGATGCATGCTTCTGGTCTCTCATGTCTCAGACTAATCCTTTTGATGATAATTATCCCCAGTACCATTTTTCCTGCCTGCTCTCTCGGAAGATGAAAATGCTATGTGGCTCCTTTTGAATCTGTTCTTGGTTCATCCCTTGACTCCCATTTTAGCTCTCCCTGTATTAATGTGAATTTTTAAAAGAAAACAAGTAAGCCGGGCTCGGTGGCTCAGCCTGTAATCCCTCGCTTGGGGAGGCTGAGGTGAGTGGATTGCCTGAGCCTGCGGGTTTGAGACCCGCCTTGGAAACTTGGCGAGACCTCATCTCTACAATAAATCAAAAAATTAGCCAGGTGTGGTAGCACGTGCCTGTAGTTCCAGCTACTTGGGAGGCTGAGGCGGAAGGATCGCCAGAGCCCAGCAGGTTGAGGCTGTGGTGGCCAGGAGCGGCCACTGCACTCCAGTCTGGGCGACAGAGTGAGACTCCAACTCAAAAAAAAAAAAAAGAAAAGAAAACAAGTAAAACTACATACCTAGTCCATCATCATTTTCCATTCCTCTTCCACATATATCTTTGTTTACCTAAATCTACCTTTTTCTTTCTTTTCTATTCAGCCTGGGACATGAGACTGAAAATGACATCTCAGAATATTCCTCAGAAAGAATTATCCTCTGACATAGAAATGGAAGGATTTACCAGGGAGGTTCCTCGTTTCTCTATTCTAGGTGATGATTGGGACTATGAGAACCAGGAGGGACATGTGAAGCAATCAACTTTAACTCTGGAGAAACAAGGGGTTCAGGAAGTAATTTGTGAATATTCTGGTATTGGAAAACATTTGAGCTCAGACCTTTCACCATCACGGAGAGTTCCTACAGCCAACGGCTTCCATATAAATGACTCAGATGTTAGAAGTTTGGATTGTGACCCAACTTTACACAGTTGTACTAAAAGCTATACAGCTAAGAGAACTGGTGACAGTGATGCCTGTGGGAAAGCCTTTAACCATTCTATGGAAGTTATTCAATTTGGGAGAAATCAAATCAAAGAGAAACCCTATAAATACCCTGAAAGTGTTAAATCTTTTAACCATTTTACCTCTGTTGGTCAACAAAAAATAATGAAAAGAGGCAAGAAACTGTATGAAGGTAAGGACTTTGGGGACATCTTTACCCTAAGCTCATCTTTTAATGAAAACAGGAGGAATCACCCTGGAGAGAAACAGTATAAATGTACTGAATGTGGCAAATGCTTCAAACGGAACTCGTCTCTTGTTTTGCATCACCGAACTCACACTGGAGAGAAACCTTATACCTGTAATGAGTGTGGAAAATCCTTCTCCAAGAACTACAACCTGATTGTGCATCAAAGGATCCATACAGGAGAGAAACCCTATAAATGTAATAAGTGTGGGAAAGCTTTCAGTGATGGGTCAGCTCTGACACAACACCAGAGAATTCACACGGGCGAGAAACCTTATGAATGTCTAGAATGTGGGAAAACCTTCAACCGAAATTCATCCTTGATTTTGCATCAAAGAACTCATACAGGGGAAAAACCATATAGATGTAACGAGTGTGGAAAACCCTTCACTGACATCTCGCACCTCACTGTGCATCTCAGAATCCACACCGGTGAGAAACCCTATGAGTGTAGCAAATGTGGAAAGGCTTTCCGAGATGGCTCATACCTCACCCAGCACGAGAGGACTCACACTGGGGAAAAGCCCTTTGAATGTGCAGAGTGTGGGAAATCCTTCAACAGAAACTCTCACCTCATTGTGCATCAGAAGATTCATTCTGGGGAAAAGCCCTATGAATGTAAAGAGTGTGGGAAAACGTTCATTGAGAGCGCATACCTCATCAGGCACCAGAGAATCCATACTGGGGAGAAGCCCTATGGCTGTAACCAGTGTCAGAAGCTTTTCAGGAACATTGCTGGCCTCATCCGGCACCAGAGGACTCATACTGGTGAGAAGCCCTATGAATGTAATCAGTGTGGCAAAGCTTTCAGGGATAGCTCCTGTCTGACCAAGCACCAGAGAATTCACACTAAGGAGACCCCATACCAGTGTCTGGAGTGTGGGAAGTCCTTCAAGCAAAACTCCCACCTGGCAGTACATCAGCGACTTCATAGCAGGGAGGGACCCAGCCAGTGTCCTCAGTGTGGGAAAACTTTCAGAAAGAGCTCATCCCTTGTCCGACATCAAAGAACACACCCTGGAGAGCAACCCATGGAAACATAATAACATCTGTGAGTCACATTCTTCTCCCAACTTGTTCTCAAAAACCTACATGAAGGCCGGGCTCGGTGGCTCAGCCTGTAATCCCATGCTTTGGGAGGCCGAGGTGAGTGAATTGCCTGAGCCTGCGAGTTCGAGACCCGCCTGGGCAACTTGGCAAGACCTCATCTCTACAATAAATCAAAAATTAGCCAAGCGTGGTAGTGCGCGCCTGTAGTTCCAGCTACTTGGAAGGCTGAGGCGGAAGGATCACCGGATCCCAGCAGGTCGAGACTGCAGTGGCCGGTAGCATGCCACTGCCCTCCAGCCTGGGCAACAGAGTGAGACTCCAACTCAAAAAAAAAAAAAAAAAACCTACATGAAGAAGTGTGCCTTCCAATATGACTCCTTCCTGGTCAATAGAAAAGAATTCTTCAAACTATCTGGTGAATTGACAAATGTGAGATATTCCTTAGCCATGTTGTTAAATCTGTTTATTAGGGAACACCTGGAGAGAACACTGGATGGTAATACATGTGGAAAAGGCTTCAGGGATGATTCAGCCTGTACCAAACGTAACAGCATATACACTGGAATAAAACGTGAGAATGTGAGGAAGATACTTCCCTTGAGATATCCACCCATTTTTACATCAGAATGCTTAAACTAGAAAGAATCTGTGAATGTATTCTGTAAGTAATTGGTATGAGGAATCCTTTAATAAGGGGTTTCTACCTTATTGTATGTAAACTCTTACTAAATCAAACTTTTAAGGTATAATCAGAAGATGCTTTTGGCGGGGTGGTCTCTTACTGTCTTTTCTATATCAGTAAAGATGTACTGGTGAGAGATCCCATTCAAAGCTCCACCCCACAGCACCATAGAATTATAGTTAGATTGTGTAGTTTGAATGGATTTCTTTGTTAAAGTCTTGCCAAAACACTGAGGACTCATTTCAAAAGGGGAAACTGGAGGGAAAAATTGTTTCTGAATGAACAGTGAAGTTGTTTGTTTTAAGACTAAAGCTCCTATTAAGATGGAAAGGGCTGCTTCCAAGAAATGTGATTTGATACTTTGGTTGTTGAAACAAAAAAATAGTGAGTTATGGTTAGGTTATTGCCACCCCTACACACACTGTTGTTTTTCATTTAGGATACTTATACTTTGTTCCATTCAGCCACTCTGAACCATAATTATAAAGGTTTTGTGCCAAGTTGAAAATACTCATAATATGGCCCAAAAAAGGGGCATAAAATAGAAGATTTGCTATCATTACAGCCATGTAAAGATATGTGCACATATAGGTATAGATTGGAAGTGGATGTTCAAGAAATAAAACGTGGTTTTCTTAGGGGACTGGAATTGTTTATGTTTTCTTTTTCTTTATTACAAATCATACATTGTTGGTGTAATAATTAGATAATGAATAAAAAAGTGAAGCCAAAAGAAGGTGAATTTTTGGTTTCCTTGATCTTCTTTACTAATAGGGCCTAGATCAGTGTTTCAGGGCAGCCATAAGCTTAGGAGGGCAGATCCAGGAAGACGCTTCTCTGGAATCAGAGCGTCCCACCGACCAGGTCATGAGAATCATTTTCTTCTTTGGGATTTAGATTATGAGAGGGTGTCATTGTGGAGGAAAGGGTAGGTATTAGAGAATGGGGAACAAGAAGAGGCTGTGGATAAGTCATTGGGATGACTCTGTAACAGCGCTTCTGAGACAGTATACTACTGGCTAAATAAAAACCAGTCAGATTGGTTGACATAGCCTCAAAGTCCTGTGAGTGGATGCCATTGGAATTTTGATTTGCCCTGTCTTCTATTCCCTGGCTCCAACAGAGGGAGAGTCAGAATGAAGACCATTCTAAGCTAATTAGACTGAGTTGCATGAGTTAGAAATTGAATGAGGCATCTTGGGCCTCTCTGTGTTGGGTGCCCTTCCCTGGCAGGAAGAACCATTGGGTGAACCCCAAAAAGAATGAGAGAGGCTGCTGTTGTCCCACCTGTCTTCAGTGCAGTCTGTTCTGTAGTCCTTGAATATATGGGCAAACTTTTTAATTAATTTTTGCTGGGGCATGTGTATGAGTGTCCTTTTCTGTGTAGGTGATCCCTTCATCAGCATCTCAAAAGAGTGGATAAGATATCCTGACCCTTGAAGTTTGTTGGAGGTAAGATCTGAGCTGCCACCTTGACAGAGCATCCCTGGAACTGTATCATGCCTCATCCACAACCATTCAGTGATTGGCTTGTGGTCTCTTCCTGGGTGTTATTAACTGAAGGAAGACATGTCGAGCAAGTTTGCTGCCCTCATCAAATCCATTCCTTTCCAAGTGCACCCCTTTTGTGTAAATGGCCCAGCCACTCCTCCAATATGCAAGCCAGAAGGAGGTGGGAGAGGAGGAAGGGAAGAGGAGAAGAAACCTCACACAAAGAGAAGGAACAAATAGCCGCATCTAGAAACATCCCTGGCCCTGGACCTGTTGTTTGGTTCCTCTGCAAACTCAGTTCATTCTTATCCTTGACACTCTCTGTATCCTATTCTACTGTCTTATTCCTAGATTCTTCATCAAATACTCCTCCTTTTGGTCCAGAGGGTGAGCAGAAAATTGGGTTGGATTCTAGCTGAAGTTCCAGGGGTTTTATGGGATACCGCCAGGCATTTTCTTTTTTTTTTTTTTTTGAGTTGGAGTCTCACTCTGTCACCCAGACTGGAGTGCAGTGGCCGCTCCCGGCCACCGCAGCCTCGACCTGCTGGGCTCCGGCTGTCCTTCCACCTCAGCCTTCCAAGTAGCTGGAACTACAGGCGTGCGCTGCCACACCTGGCTAATTTTTTGATTTATTGTAGAGATGAGGTCTCGCCAAGTTGCCCAGGCGGGTCTCGAACCCGCGGGCTCAGGCAATCCACTCACCCCAGCCTCCCAAAGCGCAGGTTTACAGGTGAGCCACCAAGCCCGGCTACCACTAGGCATTTTCTATGCATGCAGTTACAATAGTCCCTCTAGACAGACTTCTCCCCAAGGGAAAAGGCATATTTGGCCAAATAGTGGCATTGAGTGACAAGCTACAGGACTAGAATGAGCCAGTTCCCTGGTATTGGCAGCTTCAGGGTTCTGTCACCTGGTGTCTCAAAAGTGCTGAAATTCTGGGGTCCTAACCCTCAAGCCAGCTGGGGAGGGCTTCTGGCAGCCATCCTTCCCTTCCAGGTATATCGTTCCTCACATCTGCTGTCTTAGCTGTGGCTTCTATGGTGCATGTTTCCTCCCAAGGTGCAGTTGACGTGGCCCAGGTCCGTGTTGAAGCTGTGTCACAGAGGAGGGTGGGCAGCCAGCATTGGCAACTAGAGTTGAAAACTGTGCTGAGATAGGAAAGAGGAGGTGAGTCAGGGAGAGGGGAGACAGGCAGAGAATGACCCTGCAAAAGCATTGGCAAAATAAAGTCTCCACCCATTTTAAGGTGGTGATCTCATGGAAGAAGCACATGGGAGTGGAGGGCCAGTGGGACTTCATTGGAAGGAGGCAATTCTGTGTCCCAGGGACCCAGCTGCAGGGTGGGGTGACTTATGTCCTCCAGAAGGTTGTCCAGAGGTTTGTGTCTTAATATAACCCACATACAGAAGAGTACACTGCAAAGACTCTCCTTGACCCAGCTTCAAGTCAGATTCCTAGAACTTTCTGCTTCATGAGGCCTGACATGGGGCTTCGCTCTCTGTCCTTGTAGGATCCAGTTTGAGCAAACATCCTGCTAAGTCAGTTTAGCAAAATCTCCCCTCCTTGGTATCTGATTTAATTCCTCATCCTCCACCCTCAATACCTTCTTACCGTGACCTGCCTTCAACAAAAATTCTGTTGCGTTGTCTAGCAAGAATTCCCCCATATCCCTGAGGTTTTCTCTTAGTAATTTTCCACCCACTGACTCCCACTCTGCTCCTTGATTTTAAACCCCCCTTGCCCTTGTGGGAGTTGAGTCCAGTCTCTTTGAAGCCCTGCCATAAAGCTCCATTGTAGCAACTCCCTGGATAAAGCTTGCTTGCTGAGTACTCTATGTAAGTGGAACTACACCGCACGTCCTAGTGCTCAGCACTGTCTGTTAGACTCATCCATGTTGCTGTAACTGGTTGTAGTTTTTGTCAGTGCTGTATAATATTCCACTTTGGAAAGCCCTTAAGCATATTTGCCCATTCTATAGAACAGTGGTTCTCATGCAGGGACAATTTGCCCCCCAGGGGACATGTGGAGACCTGTGAGTGGTCATGATGAAGGGTGGGGGGAAGCAACTGGCATCTAACAGGTAGAGGCCAGGGCTGCTGCTAAACATCCTACGTGGCACAGGATGACCCCAGCAAAGTGAGGCAGCCCACATGGTGAGCAGTACCAAGGATGAGGTGTAGACATTTCTTGTTCAAACATTATAGAATGAGGAAAATGGTCTTGCATTCCCAGGATATATAGTCATAAGTCACAGATTTGTGTGTCTGTGGTGGTAGGTATGTCATCAGGACATACATAGATCCCTGTGGCCTGTTCAGAACAGCCGGGGGCCAGTCTGGGCACTCCCCATGGACCTCTGCAGCTCTCAGGTAAACTCTGCACACATTGTAGTGTTAGTGTCGACTGTATCTTGGCATCATGGTTCATGTTTCAGATTCTGGAACTGGCTCATCGCCAGACCAGTTGTGGCCAGAGAGTACCCAAAGAAGAGGTGTCACGTGATTTTGTGTGAATTGTTTTCCCCTTGCTTTTTTTTAAAGGTGTTCTCAAATAAGCAGGAATTATGGCTGTAATGAAAATACAGTAGTCCCCCCATATTCGAGGGAGATACATTTCAAGACCCGTCAGTAGATTCCTAAGACCTGAGACAGCACCAAACCCTATACACAGTCGTTCCTCAGTATCCATGGGATGGGACCGCCCTCAGAGACCGAATCTGTGGATGCTGAAGTCCCTGATATAAAATGGCTCAATATTTGCATATGAACTATGCACATCCTCCCATAATCAGCTGTAGATTACTGATAACGCCTAATACAATCTAAATGTATATCAGGACATGTAATTAGTTATACTGTATTGTTTAGGGACTAATGGCTAGGGGAAAAGTCTGCACATGTTCAGTACAGATGCAATGTCTTTGAATATTTTCAACCCACAGTTGGATCTATGGAAGCGGACCCCACACATATGGAGGGCTGGCTGTATACTGTGTTTTTTCTTATGCATAGCTATGATTTAGTTTATAATATAAGGGTGGCTTGAACACAAGTGCTACAATACTGTGACAATCAATCTGATGACCAGGTTGGCCTCTAAGTGACTTCCAGGCAGAAGGTATAAACAGTGTGGATTCACTGGACAAAGAAAGGATTCCCATCCTGGGAGGGATGCAGCAGGATGGAGTGAGATTTCACCACAGTATTCAGAACAGCGCACAATGTAACACTTATGAATTGTTTCTGTATTTTCCACTGAATATTTTCAGACTACAGTCAATTTGGGTAACAAACAGTGAAAAGTGAAATTGTGGGTAAGGGGGGGACTGCTGTAATTCAGTTACAGAGGGTGGAAATATGACCAGAGCAGAGATGGTGAGATGTGGCTGATGAATTCCAGATGGATTCCAAGGTAGCCTGAGCAACCGCCAGTTCAAAGCCTGAGAAGAGTGGGAATCGGGGTAGAGGAGAGGCTCCTGAATAATTGGCACAGGCCCCTGCTAATCACACAAACTCTTATCATTAGAAAACTTGGCCTGGTGTCAGATGCTGAGGAAGAAGATAGATCTGATGTGTGAGAAGAACGAAACCTGCTGGTGCCAAGCCAGGGGAGGGGGTGGCCTCTAGAAGCTGATAGCTGGCTGACAGCCGCTAGGAAGTGGGGACTTTAGTCCTATAACCACCTCGGATTTGCTACCAATCTGAATGAGCCTGCAAGCAGATTCTCCCCAGAGCCTCCAGGTAAGATCCTAGGCCAGGTGACTCTTTGAGTTCAGCAAAGCCCACCTGAGTTTCTGACATAAATTTGTGTTGTGTGAAGCTGCTAAGTGTGTGGTAGTTTTCAGTGGCAGCAAGGGGACGCTAACACGCGGGTTAAAAGAAATCTTCCTTCTGCTATGCCTAGCCCTCCTGTGGCTGCTCCTTGCTGGTCACTGCAGGGTCACTACCTTGCTTTTGTACAAATGAGAAAGTCTCCCCTGGAGCATAGGAAATCTTTCCATCCACAGCAGCCCTGCTTTAGAGACACCAAAACTTAAGTGCTGGGCCTTGTCTATGTCAGGTCTAATGTCCAAAGCAGTGTGGAGCTGACAGGCATGAGGCAGACCCAGACTTCCTCCATTCTCCCACAGGCTTGGTTGCTTTCATTAACTCAATCCCCAGGAGCTCCCTGTGATAGGCAGAATGATGACCTCCCAAATAGGTCTACATCCTAATTCCTGGCCTCTTGGAGTGTTAGTTTATATGGCAAAGGGACTTTCAAGATGTGACAAAGTTAAGGATTTTGAGGTAGAGGGTTTATCCTGGATTATCCACATGGGCCCTAAGTGTAGTCACCAGGATCCTTATGAGAGGGAGGCAGGGGGTCAGAGTCAGAGAAGGAGATGGGACAATGGAAGAAGAGGTGGAAGTGATGAGCTTTGAAGGTGTTGGAAGAGGCCATGAGCCAGGGAAGCTGGAAAAGGCAAGGAATGGAATTCTCCCACAGAGCCTCCAGAAGGAACCAGCCTTGTCAACACCTTGCCTCTTAGCCCAGTGAAAGTGATTTCAGACTTCAGGCCTCCAGAGCTGTAAGAGAATAAATGTGTGGTTTTAAGTCACAGAGTTTATGGTAATTTGTTATAGCAGCCATGGGTAACTAATAAACTCCCCTTCCAGTTCTTCTACACCTCTAACCTTCCCCCACTTAGTGAAGTATTCAGTCTGTGTTCCCTTGCCCAGCAAGCTGATAAGCCCAGCTTTAAAAAAAGAAACAAAAAACTTTTGTTGGTCTCTGTCTACTTTGAGAGTGGACATGGCACTAGCTGGGTACCATTTGTGCATTCACACAGCCCTGAATTCCAGAACTATTCTAGGAAATTAAGTCCTATTAATGAGTAGTCATTAGTGAAAAGACATCTCAGAAGAGTTAAGGAAGAGATGTCCTTTTCCTCTGCTCCCACTCCCCTCCCCTTGGTTGGCAGAGGGGACTGCACCTTCAACATCATAGGACAAGCCCAAGCCTAAGAATGCAGGTGGAAATTGCAGACAGGCTCTCCTGTCTCATATGGAGACTTGGGGGATACTTGTGACTAGGACCACTGTGTTTCTCGTTTCTATGAACCCACACCCTTTGGATTCATTAATTGTAGCATCTAGAGGGTGGGGAACTTCTCCAGAAGCACAGGCCCCCAATGAAGTTCAACCCTGTCTGCTCATAATTTCATTTCTCCTGGGTAAGTAGCTAGGAGTGTGCTCCCTTGACCATACAGTCAATGTTTAGCCTTGCACAGCTCATTTCCAAAGTGACTGTACCCCTCTGTGACCCCATCAACAACAAAGTTCTGTTGCTGTCCTTGACAGCATTGGACATGTCCATTTTATTTTTCATTTTTGTTCTTCTGATAGGTGTACAGAGACTACAAAAGTAATCCTCCTCTCTAAAAAGGCAGATTCCAGTGGTTTGTTGTGTCAGTCAGCTTAAGTAAGTTATGCTGCAGAAACAAATGACAGAATCGCAGAGGCTCACAATTCCAGTTACACATCCATTATGGCTTGGCTGCTGCTTGACTCCAAGTTGCCTTCATTCCTGGAAGTTCCCTCTACTGGGGCACCATGGGCCTTGTGAAAGGGAAGAACAGGTGAATCACACAGGGGCTCCAGAAGCTTCGGTTCAGGAGGATACCACGCTTCCACTCACCTTTCATTGTTGAGGGAAGTCCACAGCCAAGGCCAAAGTCACAGGGCAGGCATGTGTCATCCTCCCTTAGGAGAGGCTGTGAACATTTCCAGCTATAATCTAGGTGACCACAGTTGTACTACTACTTTGTAATGTTTTTGGCATGGCATAACCTTTTAATAACTCCTGACCTCTGCTGGTCTTATTTCTTCCCATCTTCCCCTTAGTTCTAGTCATTCTATTCCAGTCACAGTGGCCTTGCTGCTATTCCTTCAACATGCCAGGCATGTTCTCATCTCCTGACCTCTGCAGTTTCTATTTCCTGTGTGATGACCCTCTCCCCCAACATCTGTGGGCTCCCTCCCACACCTCCCGAAGGTTATCACAGTGAGACCTCTCCTGACCATATATTTAAAATGGTTCTGTCCTACCCAACACAATCCCCATTCCCCCTTCCCCGCTTTACTTCTCTCCAAGGCAACCACCATCATCTGAACAATGATGCCTCATATTTACTTATCTCCCCCACCAGACTGTAGACCCCTTGTTCCATTTGCTGCTGTATCCCCAGTCCTTGGAATACTGCAGCAGGTACTTGACACGGGTTTGTAGAACACATGAATGACATGAAAGGGAACCTGCTCAGTGTACGAGCCACACCTCAGTGCATGTCTTAGTTGTTCTCTGATTCTAAAGTCATCCTTGCTAGAGGGAAAAAAAAAGAAAAAAGACTTAGAAAGTACAGAAAAATATGGACCTAAAAATAGCATCCAGAATCTCACCTGTCAGTAGCAATTATTATGAATGTCTTGGAAAATGTCTTCCAGTTGGTTTATTCAGTCAACAAATATTTGATGAGTATCTCAGATTTGATCAGTTTGGTCCCTGACAGAGCTGATGGTGAGCACTGCAGACAATGTCTTTCATCCTCCTAGAACTCTCCAGAGCAAGGTGGGTATTTATCCAACAGTCATGAGGATATCAGTGTGTGAACCATAACAGGGAAAAGAACCAAGATACAGAATGGAGGGCTTCAAGAGGAGGTGGGATTAAGTAAGGGTGGGGAGGAAAGACTGCCTGACACAGGAAGCAGCATGTACTGATGCGGGAGGGGACATAGGGACAACTGGGAGAAGGTAGTGAGGACATGGGATCATGCAGAGCCTTGCAGACCTCAGAGTATGTTAGGTGAGCAGAGAAGAGCACTTAGGATGGAAAGCCGAAAAGCAGAGATATGAGAAAAATAGAGGGAAAGCAGGAAGAGGGAAAGCAGCAAGAGAGGATAGGATTTAGTGAGGAGAGACCCTACCCCCACCCATAAAGTCAAATATCAGGCAGGAGCAGAAGGACTGTAACTGGAGTTGTGGCTTCCCTGGAGAAGGGACAGGTATGAAGAACAAAGCTGCCTTGGCCAAACAAAAAAATTCACACCTACACAAGCAACACCTAAGACCCTAAAAGATAAATGTGTTGAGAATATAAGTAGCCAAGTCCCTGCAGAAGAAAATAGCAAATACATAGGTATATGGATGTGTCTAGGCTTGGAGTAAACAAAGAATTCAACTGAAGAATTCAACCAGAAACTGAGATTGTTTCTGGTAAAATAGATTAAAGAATTTTTAAGTTAAAAAAAATTTAATTAGCCAGGCACAGTAGTGCATGCCTATAGTTCTAGCTACTTGAAAGGTTGAAGTGGAAGGATCACCAGAGCCCAGCAGATCGACGCTGGGGTGGCCATGAGCGTGCCAGTGCATTCCAGCCTGGGTGATGAAATGAGACTCAAACTCAAAAAATAATAATAAAATAAAATAAAACAAATTTAAGGTCGGGCATGGTGGCTCAAGCCTGTAATTCCAGCACTTTGGGAGGCTGAGGCGAGAGGATTGCCTGAGCCCAGGGGTTCGAGACCAGCCTGGGTAACTTGGTGAGACCTCATCTCTACAATAAATTTTTTAAAAATTAGCCAGGTATGGTAGCCACCTATAGTTCCAGCTACTTGGAAGGCTGAGGTGGAAGAATTGCCTGAGCCCAGCAGGTCAACCCTGGGGTGGCCATGCATATGTCACTGCACTCTAACCCGGACGATGGAGTGAGACTCCAACTCAAAAAAAAACCAAAATTAAGTTTATCATTCAGTGATTTTTGGTATTTTCACAAGATTGTGCAACCATCTCAACTCTCTATTCTAGAATGTTTTCATCACCCCCAAAGAATCCGTGTACCTATTAGCTGTCATTCCCTAGCCTCTGGCAACCATGAATGTACTTTCTGTCTCTATGGATTTGCCTATTTCTATTTCATATCAATGGAATCTCACAATATATGACCTTTGCTGACTTCTTTCACTCAGCATGTTTTCAAGGATCATCCATGTTGTAGTGTGTATGTGTACTTTTTAATGACTAAATAATATTTTATCATGGCTATGCCACATTTTGTTTATCCATTTATTAGTTAATGGACATTTGGGTTGTTTTTACTTTTTGGCTATTATGAGTAATGCTGCTGAGAAACATTCATGTACAAGGTTTTATGTGGATATACATTTTCAATACTCTTGGGTCGATACCGAGGAGTGGAATTGCTGGGTCACATGGTAACTCTATGTTAACCTTTTGAGGAGCTACCACACTTATCCACAGCAACTGCATCGTTTTAAACCTTCCTACCATCACTGTATGAGTATTCTGATTTCTCCATATCCTTACTAATACTTGTTATTTTTTGTCTTTATAGTCATCTGAGTGAGTATGAAGTGATATCTCATGGTTTTGTACACATTTTTTAAATAGTTAAAATCCAGTGGTAATACTTCACTTTATACCAAGGGTCAGCAAACTCTTCTGCAAAGGGAAAGATGATAAATATTTTAGATGTGCACCATGTGATCTCTGCTACAACAACTCAACTATACAATTATTGTAGTGTGAAAGCAGGGGTAGACAATCTGTGAGTAAGTGGGTGTGATCTGTTCCAATTAAATTTTATCTATGGACTCTGAAATTAGAACTTCATAATTTTCACGGGTTATGAAATAATGACCTTAATTTTTTCTAAACATTCCAAAATGCAAAAACATTCTTTGCTTTTGGACCATACAAAAACAGATGTGGACTGGATTTGACCCAAGGGTTGTAGTTTCATGACCTCAGCTACACACATACATCATTTCCTGAGGGGTGTGGGTCTGAGTAGGAAAGGCAAAATGATAAAGCTTCCAAAGAAAAATACAAACATTTCTGTGACTTTGGCATAAGCAAACATTTCGAGCTGGGCTCCGTGGCTCAGCCTGTAATCCCGCGCCTTGGGAGGCTGAGGTGAGTGGATTGCCTGAACCCGCGGGTTCGAGACCCGCCTGGGCAACTTGGTAAGCCCTCATCTCTACAATTAAATAAAAAAATTAGCCGGGCGTGGTAGCGCGCGCCTGTAGTTCCAGCTACTTGGAAGGCTGAGGCGGAAGGATCGCCGGAGCCCAGCAGGTCGAGGCTGCGGTGGCCAGGAGCGGCCGCTGCACTCCAGTCTGGGCGACAGAGTGAGACTCCAACTCA
>CAUYQG010183080.1:0-37654 GCA_963574415.1 Tarsius wallacei
CCCCCCCGCCGCCCTGGGGGGGGGGGCTCTGTGAAGCACTTCCTGGGCACCAGGTCTGTGACTTGGTACCAGGGATGAATACATAGTGGGTGAGACCTGGTGCTGCCCATGAGAAGCATGCTACCATGGCCAGGAAAGCCCTGGGACCAACAATTGGGCAGCTGGAGTTGACTGTGGGGTCCCAAAGACTCTGACTCAGCCAGGGACCTAGCTGGGGCTTGCCGGGTCCATCATACTTGTCGTTATTGACCTGATGTCCTAAGAGACAGAACCCTGTCAGGACAGAGCCGGTGACTGTTCCACTGCACTGTGTCTCGGCTAGCCTGGTGGGTGGCCTTAGCAGAGGCCCAGTAAAGCTTTGATGAGGAGTGAACATATAACATCTGAAACTGGAGAATGTGGAATCGGTGGAGGAGGAGAGGGTGGCAGGAGGAGACAGTGCTGCTGAGTAGGCATGGGAGGGGCTGTGTGTGCTGGACACACTGATCCCTAGGATGGATGCAGTAGTTAGAACCTGGCTCTTTGTGTCTGTGGGGAGGAAGGAGTGACGTTTGAGTGATGCCAGGCATCCAGGGATTGATGCGGGAAGGGAGCTGTATCCGGTTGGATTCACATGTGGACTCGGGGTACAAAGCTCTCGTGAGAGGCGCAGAAGGCGGGTGCATGCACCAGTTCTCACCTCCACAGGGAGCAGGTTTTAGATGGAGGCTTGGACACAGATCGGGGTTTCCTAGCCATGAGGGGCAGAGAAAATTCAAAAGACCTGTGGCCTTGGGAGTGATGTTAGAATCATAGTGCAGTTGCATTGTTCTGGGGTTGGCCTTTGTCAGCTTCTCAATGTCTATGTCCTCCAGTGGGCCCATCCTTGAGTGACATGATTACTGAGGCTCAAGGAGAGAGGAGACTGTGCACACATGAGAGGGGAGAGCCCGAGCTGTGCCACAGGAGCCCGGAGACTCAGGATAGTGGGTACCATGCTGAGCTGAGCAGGGAGGTGAGGAGGGCTTGCAGGCAGCTCCAGCCCCAACAGGAAGCACGTTCATACGCACTGCCGACTTGCCACCCAGTCACTCTGTAATTTGGCTCCGTGTCAGGCTTCAGGACGAGACACAAGAGCTCAGCTGTACATTGTGAAGAAGGAATTTCATACAGGGATCAAGGGCTTACCAAACCACTGGAAATGTGGCTGCAGGAGGCTTACAGAACCAGAGTTGAGGGCAGAGTGCACCCCTGCAGCTGCCCTTCTGGCATTGGTAGCTGGGATTGGAAAACTCCATGGCCACTGCCCCCACTGCAGCTGTCCTGACCCTTGTGGACCTGAGATGCTGGACACTCCTGCAGCTAAGAAGTCTCATGTCCCCATGACCTTCTGGACAGAGAGTGCAGTTGAGAAGGAGCCGGAATACAGCCCCACCTCCTAGAACTGCTTGTGGGAGTGAGCTTATCTGAGTTGGGCAGCCCATCCACACCTGACCTCTCAAGGCTGGGCCATCTGGGAAGGGGTCATTATGCCTCCCCTCCATGGGAGCAAAGGGGAGCTAGAGAGGGGTCCCATGCGTAAGAGTCCTGATAGGGATGTTTCGGTCCAGGACCAGCTGTATCCTGTGGTAAGGAAACTGCGGCATGTAAGTGGGTAAGCGTGGTTGTGTTCCAATAAAACTTTATTTATGAAGACAATGACGGGCTGGATCTGGCCTGCAGGCCAGAGTGTGCTGACCCCTGAAGGAAGCATGTCAACTCCCAGTAATTCCCAGAGGCTCTTTTGTAGATGAAGAGGTTAAAAACAGAGAGACGTGGTCGTTTAGCCAGCGTGGGTGAGAACACATCCTGGTTGCTTGGTTTCAGAGTCCTGCCCTTCAACAAACTGTGATGTGTGGCAGCTCCCCGGCAAGGCTGGGCTCTAGAAGAGGGGTTAGAATGAGTGCCTCATTGGTGCAGACCGTGGCAGGTGCTCCGAGAGCAGTGAAGAATGTCTTTGAGCCCAAGGTGTTCTTGACAGGAGAAGGCAGAAGTCCATGACCTTCCTGATGGCAGCAGACAGTTAGGAAGGAGCCACAACATGGCCCCCTATGCCTTCCACCTTCTAGAACTTCTTGCGGGAGTGAGGACATACGTTTCATGTGGAAGTAGTTTGGGCTGGGTGTGGAGGAGAGGAATAACTTCAACTGTGGAGGAGGGGGCAGGGAGGGAGCGGAAGAGCATTTTAGGTGGGGAGGGAGAAGCCTCCAGGGAGGTTTAGGAAAACAGTCGAGAGTTGAAACTCATCTGAACATGGTGACCTTTGAGGGCATTCGTGGAGATAAGGCTGGATCATGGAGAGCCTTAGATGTTAGGATCAGGAATCCGAGCTTTTGGATAGGGTTGTGATGCGCACACGACTTCAGGAAGAATTGTCTGGCTTTGCTGTGCAGAATTTTTGAGAGTCAGAACAAGAGTTCACTCAGGAAGTTATTACAGTGTCTTTACACAAGGACAGAAAGGAAACAGTGGCCGCGAGGGGTGTCTTGGGCCATTTGTGGGACCTGGACACTCATAAATGGAGGCGGAATAGAAGAATAGGAAGAGATGGTAACACAGCATGGAGAACTAGGAATGGGAGCTAACTTTTGTAGGAAAGGTGCTGGTTCCCATTCTGGACATGAAAAGCTGAGGGGACGTGGAAGTGGAAGGCAGGTGATTGGCAGCATGGGCTCAGTCTTCAAGATATCCCGAGTGGATGTTGTCACATACTGGTAGATAGAGAACCATGCAGGGGCCAGCTCTCAGAGAGTGTGGCTGGTGGAGGATGCCCTAAGGGGAGTTCGGGGACTTTGGTGCCTAGAACTAGGAGAGGGACGAGAGAAGAGACAGAAGGAAGGCAGGGTGGCAGGATGGATGTGGCATAGAGGTCCATGGGGAAGGGCTGTGTTCAGAAAAAGAAACAGCCGGGAATGTCACATGCTGCAAGGATGTCAGAAGCATTCTTGCAAGGTCACTGGACTTGGTGACCACGCGATCATGGTGGGTGACCCCGAGAGAGCTGGTCAGTGTGTGGACTCTTCTCTGGAGGAGTTTGATATTAAAAGAAAAGAAGAGAGAAGACATAGGTTGAAATCTGTGCTTGTTTCAAAGTTGATCGACTCTTCTGAATCCCATCTGAGGCTTGGGCTCAGGACACATCCTGATTTCAGCCTAAAGCCCTCCTTTAAAAAGTGCAAGTCAGAGGGCCAGCTCAGTTTGGTCTTTATCTCTTGATTTCAGGATGCATTTTCTGGTCAGTTGTTGTGTCTGAGTTGACTCTGCTTCTGACTCTGCGGGGGCTTCTTCTGGCCATCCGGGGGGGTCATGACGTGTGCAGTTGTCAAGAGACTGCCTCAAGCCAGTTTGGTCCCACTAAATTTGGAACACATATTAGTCCCAGTCTAAGTCTTCATTCAGTGGGAAAAAATAAGTCCCTGACTTTGAAATTTCAGAGGTTGCACATTTGTGGAATATGAAATCAGTGTGTTGATTTCCATCTTACCTCACAGAGTTCTTTAAAAAATACCCCAGAGAATTACTGTGCAATGCTGTGAAAATTGAGTTATCTCCAGAACCTGGTCTAGAAAAAAAAGCTATGCCCAAGTCCCAAAAGGAACTGAGTGTTTTATCTCAGTGCTAAGACAAAAAAGAACACACGTACACACACACACACACACAACACAGCAACTTAATAGCAAAAATCTAACGAAACAACAAACCTAACAGATGGTTCGTTTCAGATGGAAGTGATTTTGTCAGTCTATATAAAAGACATATTCTACCTCTTCTTTTGCACCTTGGTTTGTGGTTTCCACACATAATCATCTTGGTCTCAAGTGGTTTATGAAAGGGGATGCAAGAGGTAACTTGGATTAAAATTTCCCCCAGTGGGATTCTCTTCCTCACTCTCATATTTTAAAGTTGTGTTGCACCTAAATGTCCCTACATTCTGTTTTCTGGCATTTTTAGAGATTAGAAGTGTTATAGTCCTCCGCATCCAGGCACAGAACTTTGTGATTATGCCACACGTTGAAGTGCTCAGACTTCCAGTGATCCCAAGTCTAAACACAGGTTACAACAACCTGTGAACAGGCAGCCCGAGCTTAGCATTAAGTCCATATTCAGAGTGCTGTATTAACCAGCCCAGGGTCACACAGCTTATCAGTGGCAGCTTCAGAGCTGAAGTCCAGTTTTTCCAGCTCCAAATTCATTATTTTTCCATTCATTTTTGAGCAGCATTTTTGACATTTGTGTTTTCTTTGATTCCTAAGCTTTTTATAACACTGGGTTGGTTTCTGGTTACATTGATTATGGAGGGCCCAGAAGCAGAAGCCACAGGGTTTAAGTGACAGTGACCCTTGTCTGAGGTTTGGCTTTTGTTGAATGGAGGTCTCTTGTTAAGCAAAGGTGTACATTGAAACAAGAGGAGTGCCAGCCTTTCAAACATGGAGCCTCCTGGCTCCTGGGGGAGGCTGAGGATGAGGGTATGGAGGAGTTTGCAAATGTGAAGCACTTTATAGCTCCTGGAGGAGTGGCAGGGACTGTGTTTCTGGGGAGACAGATTTTTGCATACATTATCCCTGGACACTGCTGCCTTTGGTGCAAGCTTGTTTTTATACACAAGCTCGCTTCACTCCTCTTTTAGAAGTGAGGCTGTTGTGTAGCTAGAGAACGGCGTTCTGTGTGTGTGAGCCCAAGTCTTGGTCAGGCCGAATGCTAGTGCTTCTGCGAAGCTGAGTTTAGTGATGCTGCCAACAGCTGAGCCTTAAGCAGTCCTTAAATATTCTTAACCCTGGGAGCTGGCCCAAGAAACTGCTTGTTTTTCCTGTACTACTCAGCATATAAATCCTGAATTACTGCTGACTGGAGATACGTAAAGTACAAATCAATATGCATTTTGTTTTTGTGTTTTGGGGACTGAGACAGTGAGTGAAAGAGAGCCCCTCGATGAAGACTTAAAAATATTGTCATTATTCTGTGGATTGATAGAGCTAGGGCTACTGTTCTACGATTTGATGGCCACCATATAACTACACTGCACTGAAAGGGTTTCCAAAAACACCTTTATTGTGATATAATTCACATACCATACAACCCACTGACATAACATGTGCCATTCAGTGCTTTCAGTATATTATTAATTTTTAAAAACTGTGGTCATATATATATATATATAATATAAAACTTGTCGCTTTAATCATTTTTAATGTACTATTCAGTGACATTAATTACACTCACAATTTTGTGCAATCATCACCACTATTTCCAAAACTTTATCATCACCCCAAACAGAAACTCTGTACCCATTAGACAGTAACTCTCCATGAAAGGATTTTTGAATATACTTTGATTATTACATTCAGGTGTTTATAAGATCTTGGAGGAAGGTTTTGTTTAGTCTGTTTTTTTTAGAAGTTTATTCTTTTAGGGGTAGTTCCATATAGGACATGGCATAGATTGTGTTCCCCAGGGAAGCAGCCTTTGCGACTAGCAGATGGGTCACTGTTAGAGTGAACACTTGTGGTCAGGGGAGGGGAAAGGAGACAGGACCGTGCAAGAGAAGACGCACTGTGCTGCTGTTGAAAGGTTTTGTTCTACCCAGTAGAGCTCTGGAGCTGGGATTTCCTGAGCTGGCAGCAGAGATGGGTCTTTGTACCAACATTTCTTGCAGTCATAGGACTTAGCAAGTTCCCCTAGGCAAGGCCGTGAGCCCAGGCTACGTCTCTCCAGCCAAGGACAAGAGGGTAACAGGTGATGACTAATGCCTGCCACTGGGGTTGACATACTCGGTCCATGGTTCCCCAAACCTTGCTACCCATTGGAATGACGTTTGCATTCTCAAAAATGCAGTGCCTGATGTGATTGGCATGGGAGAGGTGGCAGGAAGTTTCCAGATTGACTGGAGAATGACAGTGGGCAATGTGGCTGGGAATGTCTTTCAGTCTCCAAGGAACATCTACAATGCACATCGCTGTGGGAAATGTCCCCACTCAAGTTCAGCTTGAACTTGGCTCAACCACTGATGCTCTGAATTCTTACTCATGTTCTGCTAAGACTTGGCTCCTGGGCTGTGCATTGTATGGATGGACGGTGTGTCTGTGTGGCTGGGGGAACACTTACAAGTTAATACAAACAGTGAATGCCCCCATGAACAATTGGCAAGAACAGGAATGCGTAGTTCACAAAGAAGAAATTTAAGTGGTCTTTAAACATTTGAAAACACATTGTCTCAACAGTAACCGAAATAATGAAAATTAAGCCTGTATTTGCTTATTATTCTGAAAGAGGTGGAGGAGGATGGCTGGCACCCAGTGATGGTGAGTGTGAGCGGAAGTGCCTTGTCCTTGCCATGTGAGTGCCCACAGGTGTAGCACTTGCAGTGGAACGTGTGGCTGTGATACATAAACGTTTATAAGAAGGGAATGTCTTTTGACACAGCACATCTAACTCTAGAATTTAGGATGTAACAGGGACGTGTGTGGAAGCATGCACAAGGTACAGATAGGGATGTGTCCACAAGGTGTGAATGCTGGGCCCCGCCAGCAACAGTGGAAAATTAGGACAACACAAATGCTCATTAATCAGACACTGGTAAAGTAAGTTCTAGGACATACCTACGTGCTTCTGATGAAAGACACAGTTCATAAAACAGCATGAGCCTGTTTTCTCATTCAAACATATTTGCATTGAAAAATGCCTGTGAGAAAAAGATTCAGATGTTAACAACAGTGTTCCCCCTGCCCCCCATAAAGGAATTGTAGGTGAGTTTTATTTTCCAGCTCCTATCTCTTCACAATATTTAGACTTTAAAATATTATGTTTTAATTTCGTTTTTAATGTGCTAATTTTATATTCATAAGAAGCATAGAGCCATTTCCAAAAATTACACATTTCCAAAATTACACACATATCTAGCAATCTATTGATCTGTCTATCGTCTATCTATCTAGCCAGTCAGCCAGCAGTCTAAAAGGGAACAGTCTCTAATACATGTAATAGTTATCCCTGGAATCTGGGGCATAGTGATTTTTGTTTTCTTTTTTATGCTTACTCATATTTTATAGGTTTTTATAATGAGATTGTGTCACTCATCTAATGAGAACTAGAAAACTATCTTTTAATATGCCAGTGCGCTTGTCTGACCTGTTTTCCATCTACTCTTGCAGCTACTTCGTGTGAAGGGTCCTCTGGTTGACATCTCTCTCTCTGTGTCTTTCTTCTGGCCTTCTTATCTGAACAGTCATCATGATGTGTTAGAACCATTGTGTGCTTTACCTCACTAGGGGCAGTTGTTCTGGCTCCTGCCTTTGTCATCAAACTGTGCATTTTTACATCGTTATTTTTTTCCTTGAGTGAAGTTTGACCTTTAGATGAGGTGTTTCCAAGCATAGCATCTATTACCTGCTATCATGCTCTTAACTCATCTATTAAATGGTAATACATCCTCCAAAAGTATTGCTAGTAAATCAAATCAGTCCATATGTGCCCTTGGGAAGATCTTGGAGGTTGTAACATTTCCCAGGCAGGTGGGACATGCAAAAGAGTAAGCCAGGGACATGCTTCCCACAGGCAAAGCGCTTCCATGTGTCTTCAGGACTCACTCATCCCCTCCTCTGTGATACCAGCTTGACTCTCGGCTGGCTAGTGCTGATTTCTTCATGTGTTTATCAGGCTCTTGGCAAGTTTTACTGCAAATAGTTGTGGATGTCCACCATCCTGTGAGACCATCATGGGAAGTGTGGCTTGACCGCCATCCACCAGCAGGGCTCCTGGTCATCCCACCTCCTTGTGCTCAAGCCCTTGACATGCAGATGATGGCAGACGTGATTCTAGATCCTGTGCTGTTTCCAAGATGAGGCTGTGAGAGACTGAGGCTCCGTCTTGGGCTCTTTCTCTCAGCACGTTCACTCTATGGATAGCCAGTTGCCCTGTCGGGAAGAGTCGCTGGGAGCTGGAGGGTGGGCTGTGGAGTGGCCACCCCAGGAGGGTGCCTGAGATCCCTCCTCCTGGATTCACAGAGTGGTCCATCCCTTCCCCCTCCCGTGCTATACCACAGTTGACTGTGTGACCTGACCCACTGCATATGGTGGAGTTGACGGTACATCACTCTCCAGATTAGCTTGTTGAAGACTGTGGCCTCCATCCTGGGCATGCTCTCACTCCTGTGCTCTCCTGTATCCCCCGCTGTGGGGAGGCTGGCTGCCATAGGCTGAGGACACTCAGGTCGCCTTGCGGAGGCTGCAGGTGAGGAACTTTCAGCTGATGGCTGTGTGAATGAGCTTTCTTGTCAGCTTCGGTCCAGGCCTCAGGTGATGCAGCCCAGATGGACACCGTGGCTGCACCCTCAGAAGACACTGTGTCAAGAGAAACAGCTGCTTGCAAGATGGGTGTCATGGGCATCCAGGTATGTGGATGGAGGGAGGGTCCTATTGTCACCTAACGATAAGAGTGGCTTGGTGCCTACACTGTGTAAGTGATATTATTTGTGCTAAACACCTGCTTTCCATTTAGGGGTCTGGGATGCTGATAAGTGCTAGGCAGAGGGCATGTCCACAGGTAGCCCCTAGTAGAAACCTCAGCACCAAGTCTCTATTGAGCTTCCCTGAGGGACAACATCTTCCACTGGTTGTCATAGTGCGATGATGGAGGAATTCAGCTGCCCGGCGTGATTTTACCAGGAGGAACTCTTGGAAGCTTGTGCCCACCTCCCCGCTGGCAAAGGGAAAAGGTGCTGATTTTGCGTTTATCTTTTGCAGTAATGAAGCAGAGCTATAGGAATTTCATGTGAGTGTTGTGAATCCTTCCAGCCCTTGCTGAACCTGGGGTGGTCTTGGGGACCCTGACACAGCACACCTGAACTAGGAGCTCCTCTATCCTCCCAGGCTTCTGACCCTTAGAGACTGCAGATGATTAAGGTTTGTTATTGAAGCCCAGAGCTTAGGGGGTATTTGCTTCCCAGTGGTAGAAGTCTCACATGGGAAGCCGTCCTTCCTTCTCTCTCCTCAACATTTAGCTAAGTGGCTACATGGGTGTTAAAGAAATGTTTGTTGAATGAATGGGTGGTGATTCTGCCTTTGAAGAACTTCTTGGTCTGTCTGGTTCTCTGTTGGAGAATCTGAATCCCAGCTTGGTATTCCAGTGTGGGCTTACCTCCTTTCTGGTCTGGAAGACCCAGTCCCCGTGGCATAGGCTCTGCTGTCTTCCTTCATGGATAAGGTCCCTGGTGTCAGCAGCAGTGGCTGTCCTGCCTGTCACTCCCCTCTTCTCAGGCCTCTCGAGCTTTCTTTTCTCTCTCTTCTATGCCATGGCGTAGGTAGCTATTCTTACCATTGAAGCAAAAACTTCTTCCTACTGAAAAGTGAATCACCAAGTGTTACAGGGCCTTATAAGACATGACTATTTCCACACCACATTTTGCTTCTTACTTTATCACATGATTGCCTCAGAGAAATTCAGAAAAATTAACTCTCCTTTCTAAGTTGCACCCTCTCCCCCTACTTCCACAAACCCTCTTGGAATAGACTTAGAAACAGGAGCCATGTATGCTAAGAGGACTTTAATGTGGGGGAGAAGCCCAAAATACATACTAGAAATAGACTTCTTTGAGTTATTTAAACAAGTATTTTCATCAAAAGGGGTGTGTGTGTCTGTGTGTGTGTGTGTGTGTCTGTGTTTATGTCTCTGTGTGTATACACATACACACAGGCACACATACCCTTTTTGATTCCTGTGGCACATCTCTTGGTAGTTGTGGGAACTGTTAAATAAAACTTACACAAGGCCACTGTTATGGGCTAAACTTCTGCACTAGGCCCCAACAAACCAGATAAAAAATCAAAATGGTGTTCCCCATGCTGAAGTGCCACGTGCCACCTTCTGATGGATCAGGAGAGAGATAACAGGCTAATTTTCCAAACAGGCCAGCTTCAATCTTCAATCAGCTTGATAACAAAGTTCCCTCTGCTTTAATCCTCACAACAGAAAGTAGCCTGAAGGAGCCTCATGTGAACCGATCAGTTATGATTTTTTATTGTTCTGTTTTTTGTTCCTGCCTTACTAGGAAAGTGACTGTGAAATGACCATCACTTTCTGGTCTTTGCTTCTGCTGTCTTATGCTTTCTTCTGTCTGTAAGGTCAGCCTCCTCTGTGCAATGGCTCTTGGGAACACTTATTCTACTTTATGGAATCTCGAGTGAAGCCAACAGAGAGTTTTAGGTTTGTTGTGCATGTGTCCTGGGACAGGTCCTTTTCTTCCTCTCCAGTCTCCTTCTGTCCCAGCCGATGACCTCAAGTGTCATTTTCTAGTGATCCCGGGGTGATCTCATAGGAGCTCTCCTTTATCTCCTTTCCGTCTCATTTAAAACATTTCTTTCTCCTCTTGTGTCAGAAATTCACCTATCCTTCTTCCAAAGGTACCTCTCTGCTTGTCCCACCTGTATTCAGTCCATTTACGTGGTCTGACGGATCTTTCAAAGGTGAAGTTCTGGCCCAGCCCCACGATGGCATCGTCTAAAACCTTAGTGATGTTTCCTGACAAAGGTGGGCTTCATTTCCTGCCTACTACTGCTCTGTGCTCCCAGTGCACCCACGAATAGGTTGCTTGAGTGGAATACAGCTTTGAAGGCAGGTCTAAGATCCAACAAAGCCTGGGAGCTTGTGAGGAATTAACATTTGTGAAGAAACATGCAGATAAAAAATATTTGAAAAAAACCAGTAAGAAATAATGCAAAATTTAAAAATGCAATACAAGCCAGGCTCGGTGGCTCAGCCTGTAATCCCGCGCCTTGGGAGGCTGAGGTGAGTGGTTGCCTGAGCCCGCGGGTTCGAGACCCGCCTGGGCAGGCGAAACCTCATCTCTACAATAAATCAAAAAAAATTAGCCGGGTGTGGTAGCGCGCGCCTGTAATTCCGGCTACTCGGAAGGCTGAGGCGGAAGGATCGCCGGAGCCCGGCAGGTCGAGGCTGCGGTGGCCGGGAGCGGCCACTGCACTCCAGTCTGGGCGATCGAGTGGGACTCCAACACACATACACACAAAAAATGCAATACAGTATAATAACCATTTACATGTCATTTGCACCACATTATGTATTACAACTAATCTAGAGATGATTTAAGTACACAGGAGGATGTGTGTAGATTATGTGCAGATTTTGCACTGGATGCAAGAGACTTGAGCATCTGGGTACTTTGGTACCCCGGGAGGTTCTGAATCCTTCCCCTTCGAATATTGAGGGGTAATGGGGCTTTGTTTTCAGGACTCTATAGTGTGGACTCAGGGTTTTGTAGACGGTGACCCATTAGGGTCTGAAAATAAGATATTGGAATTTCTATTTATTTTAATTTTTTAAATTCTATTTTTATGAATTTTAAAAATATATATAAAGAATAAATGTAATTTTGAAGTGGCTACATGTTCATGTCTTGGACGTCCATGCTCACATTTCTGAGCGACTGGGGAACACAGCCCAAAGGTCTGGGACCAATAGCAATTCTGCACCAGTAGGCGTTTGATAAACAGTCTCTGATATTACTTTGGATATAAGTGATTTGACTGCCACTTGTCATTTCATTGATTATTAGATGTGTTGCTACTTTGTAAAGAACATTTTTCAAAACTAGACAAGCAAAACTCAGTAAATTAAGATCACCTGTGATATAACCACCCAGAGGTAACTATTATTAACATTTTGCTGTATATTCCTTGCAGCTAGTTTTCTATAAAGACACACATGGTTTCCTTTTTTAAAAAGGAAAGATCATGTGTATTTATAATTTGTGAAACTTTTTTGCATTGCTCTTTGCACTTTAAAGACTGTCCTGAATGTTTCCTTTGATATTAAACATTCTTAATCTATATATTTTAATGGCCTTATATGAACACATAGAAACAGTTTATCTAGAGATCTGAATTCACGTGCTACTGCATTTCAGGCTCTTCCAGCTTCATCCCCCTTTCCTTTTGTGGTCATAAACAAGCCTATGGACAGATGCTGTGAGCAGCGCCTTCTGTGTTTGTGATGGTTCCTTAGAGAGACTCCTGGCAGTAGTACCTGCCTCTTGTAGTGGATGGAGGCCTAACTGCTATGGTTTTTGCTGTCTCCAGGGCAATTTTGTGTAGGGCTGAAGAGTGCAAGCCAGAGCTGGAAGGGTGTCCCAGCAAGCTGTTTGTTTGAACGTGTTCTTTCATCTGTATCACTTGTTCTTTTTATTCCTTTTTTTTTTTCAGTTGGGGTCTCACTCAGTTGTCCAGGCTGGAGTGCAGTGGCAGCATCAATCTCTTGGGCTCAGGCAATCCTCCCACCTCAGCATTCCAAGTAGCTGGAACTACAAGTGCACAGCACCATACCCAGCTACTTTTTAAATTTATTGTGGAGACCAGATCTCTCGTGTTGCCCAGGCTGGTCTCAAACCCCTGGGCTCAGGCAATCCTCTCATTTCCGCCTCCCAAAGTGCTGGGATTTCGGGCATGAGCCATGGGCACCCGGCCTCCTGTTCCTTCTTTGAAAGAAAGTGTTTTAGGCTTCCCAAGAGCCCTCCTCCTCCCTCCTCCTGCCACCCCCCTCCCCCCCATCTACGGTGGCACCACTGCCAGCCTTGCTGTGCTCATTCCCAGGCGTTTGTGCCTCTTGGGGGAGTGTTTTAAACATTTACAGGAATTGTACTCTATGTATCCTTCTGACGTTGTTTTTTAGAATTCGCCATGTTGATTTGTTTTAACTTCAGTCTTAGTCTGTTTTTGTTGTTAAAAAGAAACATGAGACTGATGATTTATAGAGAAAAGAGGCTCACTGGCTTAAGGTTCTGTGTGGCATTGGCCCCTGCTTCTGGTGAGGCCTCAGGAAGCTACAGTCATGGCAGGAGGGGAGGGGGAGAAGGTGCATGCAGCTCTTGAGACGACAGAGGGGAGGGGGAGAGTGAGAGAGAGAGAGCGATGGTGGGGGGAGAGAGACAGAGACAGGCAGAGAAAGAGAGGGAGAGAGAGAGAGAGAAAGAGAGGGAAAGAGAGAGAGAGAGGAAGAGACAGAGTGAGAAAGAGAGAAAGATAGGGAAAGACAGGGAGAAACAGAGACAGAGAGAGAAAAAGAGACAGAGAGAGATGGAGAGAGAGAGAGAGACAAAGAGAAAGAGTGGCGGGGAGAGACACACACAGAGAGAGAGAGAGAGACAGAGAGACAAAGAGAAAGAGAGAGAGAGAGATTGTGGATTCACCGGAGAGACTCTGCCTATTAAGGTAGTTTCACTGTCTTGCTACTCCAAAAGGTGATGTGGTAAATATCTATGTGCATTATCTGTTGAGAAACATGCTGGAGACTGTCTGAAGCCAGTACTGGAGGAGAAGTCGCTGGTTTGGGAATATGAATGTTTTCAACCAATTGGACCCTCCATAGTGCTCTCCCATGTGGCTGTCCATGTTCTTCCAGCAGCTGCTGGTTCCCCACATGCACCCAACTTATGAGGTTTTAATTTTGTGAATCTGACTGGCATGGAGTTGGGCTCACTGTTTGAGTTTGTGCTCCTGTCTGTTGTGACTGATGTCTCTTTTGTGGTTACGGCTATGCGCATGTGCTCTCTGTGAATTGCCCTTTCGCAGCCTTTACTAGTTTTGCTAGTTTTGGCCTCTTTATTAATAATTTATAAGAAGCACCAATATTCCAATATTAATTATTCGCTAGTTTAATGGGCCATAAATATTTCCCAATCTGTGGCTTATGTTTTCACTTTTTTATATCTCTTATTGAGCAGAAGTGCTAAGTTTTAATGCAGTCCTATTTCTCTGTTTCTCCTTTATGGCATTCGCTTTTGTGTGTGTCATTTAAGAGATCTTGTTCTACCCTAATGTCATAAAAACAGTTTCCCATACATTCTTTTAACAGCTTTGAAATGTAGTGCTTCACAGCTGCCTCAAGTTGATTTTGCTCCGTGTCACCCCGGAATCCACTGTGATTGTTTCCACATGGATGTCCAGTGGTCTCAGGTGCATATATCAGGCTTTTCCATTCACCCACCACGTCCTTGCATGTGCATGGCGCATCTCGCTCTGCTCTTTGCTAACAGTGTTTGTCTGCTTGAGCCAGCTCTGCCCTATTTTAATTGCTTTGGGTGCACAGGTTTGGGTAATGTAAGTTTTACCCTATTTTTCTTCTTCAGAATTGTTTTGGCTATTCTAGGCTTATGACACTTTCAAATAGATCTTAGGAATGTGGAAGCCCTTTTGGGCTTTTGTTGGAATTACTCAGATGTTTTACAGATAAATTATAAGACAGTGCCCCCTTAAGAAACTGCATTTCCTCATACACAGCAATAGTGGAGCTGTGTTTACTTAGTTTTTTTTTTTTTTTTTAGGTTCTTCAATAGGATTTCATAACTTTTGCCATACTTTCCTTACATAGCTTTGTTAAATATATTTCTAAGTATCCTGTATTTCTTGTTGCGACTCATGGCATCATTTTATCATATCTCTTCTTGCTGTTGCTAGCATATAGGAATGTTATTTTTATACATCTTGGTGAACTCTTACTAATTTTCTTACTAATTTTTGTTTGTAGATACTTTTGCAAATTATGCAGACAGATGTGGGATCTTTTACTGACAACGGTAGGTCCCTTCTGTGTGCCGTGTGACTTCTGTGGATGTTCTCATCTTGGGGTGCTGACTGGACTTCCCTGAGCCACCTGTTTTAGTGAATGAAGTTCTGCTGAAACACAGCCACACCCCTGTTGTCTGTGGCACCTTTGTACCACAGTGGCAGAGTTGAACAGTTGCGAGAGAGTACCTAGTTGCAAAGCCCAAGCATTTGCAACCTTTACAGTAAGCTCACCTACCTTCCCAGGACGGTGCTGAACAGAGACAGTGATTGCCAGCCTTCCTGGCTCTTTCCCGCCGTCGAAAGGAGACCATGTATGTGACTGCGAGTACATTGGTGGCATGTGCCCTTTATTGGGTTGGCATGTGCCCATCTCTTCTCAGATTTGTTAGACATGTTTTCTTGTTTGTTTTGTTATTTTGAAAAAATCATGTGTGAATGTTGAATTTTGTCAAATGTAGTTTTAGCATGTGACTAGTTTTTCTCTTATTTTAAACATACTTAATTATATTCTCTTTTACTTATCTGTTTAGTTTTAAATTAGAGATGGAGGCTCACTATGTTGCCCAAGTTGGTCTCGAACTCCTGGCCTCAAGCAATCCTCCCTCCTCAAGCCTCCCAAACTCCTGGGATAACAGGCGGGATAGCCTAGCCTATTCTCTTTTAAATTGTTCTATTATTTTTAGTCCTTGAGGATAGGATCTTCCTGTTTCATGTGCTTTTATGACTTGTGAGATTGTGGGTCTGATTTTCCTGGAGGAATTGTCTGCAGTGCAGATCGTGGGAGTCTTGCGCTGGCTTTTCCGATGCCCATGATTGGTCCTGGACCAATTCTTATGTGAATTTCTCAGGTTGGGCATTTCTGGACAGTACAGGAAGCCTAAATTGATGCCACTGGAATGTTCCAGGAGCAGCGACCTAGAGTTTAAATTTTGCAAGGAAATCTTTTGTTCTTCTCCCCAGGAGACAGACAAAAACAGAGGAGCCTCTTGGTCCCAAGTCTGAAGCTCTGTGAGGGCCTTACTGTGGCTGGTGACCTCTACTGTGGGTAGGGCCTCACTGTGGGCAGTAGCCTTTACCACAGGCAAGCCCCACAGACCTTGCCTCTTTCTCCCATGTGCTAGTTGAAATCTATACCCTGACTTCCCGGGACCAAAACTTGTTTCACTTCTTCCCCTCCGTATGATCCCCTCTCCCTAAGGCGGCTACCCAACTGAATTCTGCACTTCTTTATGTGTTCTGTTGTTGCGTTGTTTCTGGCACCTGGTCACTTCTCTTCTTTATCACAGGTTCAAATGTGAATCTAAAAATATCTCACACATGCTATTCCCAGGTGCTTGTAGGAGGCGAGTGTGAATGTGTGTCTCCCACTGTCTCACTGTGATGAAAGGCTACCCTCTAACTGCGATGTCAATATTCAAAAGAAAAACAAAAGCCCAATAAAACAATAAGAAAACCCCCCAAATCAGTTCCCTAAAGGAACTAACCACAGCCAGGCAGCATGTGAAACTCTTTGGTGTGTGCTCATGTAATCCTTACAGAAACTCTATAGCTCGTTTTAAACGGAAAAGTAAGAAACTCGCCCTGTGTTCAGCAAAAAGTTCTGTTTTGTTGAACATTACCTCATATTAAATGTCTGAGCAGTGATAACACTGGCTGTCCAGTGCACCCCTCCTCAAGGTCGCTACTGCAAAGGTCAACCTATTTTCCATCTGACATTCCCAATATGTTTACACATCAGTCTCACCTGGTAATTCTAAGGTAGCATAACAATTATGCTTGTCTGTGAAAGTTTGCAATTTTTTAGTAGATTTAATTAAAAGAAAAATTAGACTAGCAGTGGTTCATGGGTTTTCATGATTTGAAAAAGGAGTGTGGCTACACCACTAGCACCTCCTTGTGAGCAAGGAGGTCTCCAGGAACTTAGTAGAGACCCATCGCTTCTCATGTTGGCAAGACATTCGATTAATGCATCCTCTGCTATATGTGTTTTAGGGAGGTGCTGTCATCATGTGGCTTGGGGAGGGCTTGGTGAGGGGGATTTTCATGTCCTCTCTTGGTTTATTTGTCCATACCCTGAAATCAAGGCAGGCATCCCATAAAGGGGGGCTTATGGGCCATTATATATTTTTGACTGGGGATTACAGGTGGCTGACATTTAAATCTCAGTTAATGGTGGGGATGTCCTCCGGGGTACTCACTGAAGCTCAGCCTTATTCACGATCTGATTCAGCAGCATCTTAATTTGACTTGAAAGGAATCCTTAGGAGCTGCAGCTCCATCCCTGTGAGAGCGTTCTGGAATGCCGCATGCTAGCCAATGCCATTGAAAGAGGGCTTGGGCAGCCATGCCTCTCTGAGCCCCGGCCTGCCTGGGAGAGGTTAAAGAGTGGGAGGGCTTCCGTTCTGGCGGTTGCGTGGACCTGCATCATTGTGAAGTCACCTGAAAGACTCTGCTGAAAATTTTCTCAGCGCTCAGCAGGCATGTTGGCTGGAGGAGATGACCCTCAGTCCCATTGCATCTGGAGCGGTCAATTACGATTCTGCTCATTAGCTTGCTGTCTGGTATCCAGTGAGGTGAGATCTGTGAAGCCTGCCGGAGTCTGGGTTTCCAAATGATCTGATGAGAGAAAAGGGAAGATTGGGCCAGAGAGGACACTGAGTTGGTTTCTTACAGGCAGAAATGTGCTCAGACTCAGCACCTGTCTTCTCTGTTGCTAGGAAATTCCTGTGCCTTATTTTTGTGCCTGCTAACCTGGTCCAGGATAAGCTAGTTTGGCCTCCCTTCTGGCTCCGTAGTCCAATGTGTGGCCTCCCCAAGAGGACAGGTCTTGCCTCTCTTCTCTGCTAGAAAGGGAGTCCCGGTTTTCTAATCTCTATGACCCCGGCCTCTCTGTTCATTCCTCCTGTTCTTCCTGGCTCCTAAGCGGGACCGTTCTCCAAGGTCAGTCTTCCCTGCAGTGTTTCTCTTTTTCCAAGGTTTTGAGATAGTCCCCAATAAACACCAGTATTTGGTGGATATGATTTATGTGCCAGGCACTTTTTAAAATATTTTATTTATTTATTTTTTAGAGACAGGATCTCACTCTGTCATACAGGCTGGAGTGCAGTGATACGATCATGGCTCACTGCAGCCTTGAGCTCCTGGGCTCAGGCGGTTCTCCTGCCTCAGCCTTCTGAGTAGCTGGGACTTCACCAGCTAACTTTTTAAATTATGTAGAAATGAGGTTTCACTGTGTTGATCTGGCTGATCTCCAACTCCTGGCCTCAAGCCATCCTCCTGTCTTGGCCTCCCAAAGTGTTGGCATTGCAGGCGTGAGCCACTGAGCATAGTCTGTGCCAGACACTTTTTAAAGCACTTTCATAATGAGAACTAAGAGTTATTAAGCATCTCCTGTGTGCCTCCAGCACAGGGCATGTAAGGTGAACAGCATAGAGGCTGCCCCTTGCAGCGCCATGTCTTGCTGGGCAGCCAGATGATGAAATGCATTGGTGAACACACATAGACGTGTCTGGCGTGAGCACTGAAGAAGTGAAGTTGGGAGGAGAGTGACTGGGCATGGGGAGCTGCTCAGGAAAGGCCCCGGGATGCAGGATCTGGGGATGAGGCAAGGCTGAGTGAGGGTCGGCCCAGGCATTCTCCCTGTGCTCTGCTGGCCCCGCTCTCCAGGGCCCAAGCCCTGGGCTTGAGCCCTGACCTCTCCTCCTCTCTTCTTCTCCAGCAGCCAAGCCTCTCTGACCTTTCTCTGAAATCCTCATGACAGCAAAGCCCCTTCTTCACCACCTATACAGAAAGGAAGTCCCCACTCAGCCAAGCACATTGCTATCTGTGTCAGCCTCCTGAACCAGCCTCCCATGCCAGCCTCCTAGTGGCCTGCTGGCCCCACTCGTCTCTCTGACCCACGGCCACCAGAATGTGGGAACATGTGAACCATTGTTTGAGGCTTCCTCTGAGACACGCGCTATAGCCTTGCGGGACCTGGATGCCACTGTCCTAATTATTATTCCCATTTTGGGGAGGAGGAACACTCACTGAGAAGGAACCTCCCCAGGTCACTCACTGATCCAGTCAGTGACTAAGCCAGAACTTGAGCTCAAGTCCACTGAGTCCACAGGCTCCTTCTTGCCACTTGTCCAAGCTGCCTCTGCTTTGCTGTCAAGTGTGAGACCCTGGCTTTCATCCCTTACTCCTTGGCCCAGAATTAGTTTATGCTTCCCATTTGTCATCTGTGGGGAAAAGTCCAGACATTCTGGAAAACCTGCATCCTTCTCTTGTCTCCTGGTTGTGCATCTGAGCTTCCTCCTGTGATAGCCTATGCTGACCACACTCCAGGTGTCACGCAGGCAAGCATGAACATGCCTATATCTCCATGTGAGCATGTTCACATTCCCTCCAAATGAGCCCACTCTCTCTCCATGCCCAGTACAGCCTCCCCTCCCTCTCACCTTCCTCTGTGCCCATCTTTGCCTCCAGCCTCTGCTCTCAGTCAGGAGTAGTGTCCCACATGGGGAGGCCAACCTGGATGTTGGAGGACATACTCGGCGATCCTCTGAGCACCGGTGGCTCTTCTCATCCTTCCCACCGACTTGCGGTTTCCCCTGGTTTCCTTTGTACTTTTTCATGCGTGACCCTAGACTACTGAGAAAACTCAGCCATCCGAAACAAATGCAGCTTCTCCAGGCAGTGTTCTTGGGAGAGTCACACTTATTGTACAAGAGCTGCCCAGGGCTCCAAATGCATTAGATGTAGCTCCTCTTTCTAAATTGCCTTCTGGCTACCCAGGAAAGTCAATTTCCTTTTTTAATAGCAGTAACTCATTTTTGGACTCACGGTGGCATGAGCCCAGTTCTGTCACCCATCTGAGTCATCAGATGGGGCTCCATTTACAATTTGACTCGTTCCCTAAATCAAACCCATCCTCAAGGGAATAACGCTAGATATTTGCTGGAACATTCTACAGGAAATTCTAAAATAAGTGTTGGTGAAAGATGTCAAAGTCTGTAAAAGGCTTAAGGTGTTTTATTCTGAGCCAAATGTGAGTGACCTTGTCCCCAAAAGGTCCTGAAAACATGTGCCCACTATGGTTGGATGATAGCGTGTTTATATACAATTTAGGAGAGCAGAAGTTACAAGAAACCGTAAATCAATACATGTGAGACTGACATTGGTTCACTTCAGGAAGGTAAGACATCTCCAAGTAGGGGCCACAGCATACTAGTGGATTCAAAGATTTCCTGACCAGCAGTCAGTAAGTAGCAAGAATTATCTAAGGCAGCGATCCTCAACCATTATTGTATTAGGAGCCAGTTTCGTGGAAGACAAATTTTCCACTGACCTGGGTTGAGGGTGGTTTCGGGATGATTCCAGCACATTACATTTATTATGCCCTTTATTTCTATTATTATTACATTGTAATATATAGTGAAGTAATTCTACAACTCACCATAATGCAGAATCAGTGAGAGCCCTGAGCTTGTTTTCCTGCAACTAGGTGGTCCCATCTGGGGGTGATGGGAGACAGTGACATCTGAAGCATGTTGCTTATGTTCAGTCTACTCTGTAATCTCGTTTTGGTTGCTGTCATGGCAGAAAACCCTGCTTCACAAAGATGGAAACTGGAAATGCAAGTAGACTTTTTGGTACTGATCTGACAGGAGTCAGAGCTCAGGCAGTAATGCGAGTGATGGGGAGCAACTATAAATACAGATGAAGCTCCCTCACCTGCCACCTACTGCCTGCTGTGTGACCCATTTCCTAACAGGCCACAGACTGATAGCAGTGTGTGGCCCAGGGGTTGGGGACTCCTGATCTAAGGAATTTTGAAAGCAGTTAAGGAAATGGGCAGCTTGAGGAATAATGAGGGAATCAAGTTTCTTGATATGTAGTTGAAGCCTCTTAGGTGGCAAACCTCAGAGAGAGCAGGTAAGTGTCTTAAAAGGTGTGAAGTCCCTAAAAGACAGCTTGACAGGGCAGTAAAATACTTTGATTTTCCTTCTTTATCTCTTATGTGGCATTACACCAGAGCTAGGTTGGAAAGCAAACCACAGGAAATAGTTAATAACAACTGTCTCTCCAGGGCCCTTAGGTGAAGGAAAAAGTTAGGGTTCTCGTAAAGAATATTAAGAGACAAAGCCTGGGGAGGAGCTGGACCGGACAGTTCTGGCCACCTGCTGCCCGTCCTTCATCTGCTTCCTAGTGGAGGAAGCAGGGAAAGGACATAAGAATGGAAGGAGAGACCTTCAGAAAGTCTGTGTCAGGAGGAAGCTGTTGAAACTTTCAGAGTAGAGCACAGATGCCACTCTGCCCCAGGTTCACAGGTTCACCCCTCCTCTGGCAGGACTGAGCAGGGCACTGTGTATTCAGAATGGCACGAGGCCTGTTCTGGAGAGTTGGAGAGGTAGAGGCTAGGGACAGGAGACATAAGGAGAAAAGGCATGCCACCATTGCCAACACTTCTCCTCAGTGCAGGGAGGGTACTTCACAGTGAAAGGCTGGGCTGCAGGGGGCTTGGTTCAAGGTAGGACGGGGGTTGGTCTTCACTCCTCCTTCTGGGGAGGGAGAGCTGTGTGCCACGCCAGCACCCAGAGTTACTTTGAACAGTGAGCTCATTGAGATTTGCTGCTGAATCTGATTCTGCTTTGCACTCAGCACCGTGCCTGGCATATCAGTAAATGTTTGTTGAATGAATAAATCATTGGTTGCTGGGAGAGGTTGAGAGGCTTTGTAACTGTTTACCGTCAGTTCTGGTTGAGAGCCCCAGGGCTGCCTTTGTAAGAACAGGAGCAAGTAAGACCTCCCCTCCAGGGGAGAAGAAGCATCAGCCTTGGGCATGCCCTCCAGTAGCGCATGACCCTCTCCTGTTCCTCGTGTTAAACCTTCACAGAGTTCAGAGACGCAGCTGGCAAGGACTGTCTTTCCTTGAGTCAAGGTCACATGAGCCACAATGCCCCCCTATTTTAAAAAAAAATTGTGGAGACAAGGTCTTGCTATGTTGCCCAGACTGGCCTCAAACTCCTGGTCAAACAGAACCACACTTTTGACGTCACTGATCATGGGTCACTGGGCTACATCAGTGGTGGCCAAATCACTTCATTATGAGACTCAGGGCAAGAGTGGGCAGTGTGGTGGCATACAGGTAGGGTGGGCTGACTCACATTTTCAGTGGACCTACGGGATCTTGAACCTAACTGCAAAGCTAGTGTGTGCATGAGTGTAAATATGCATCTACATGCATTTTCTGCACACCACAAGGTGTGGAGTGAGAGGTCTGAGTGGCCTCCTGACCCCAAGACCCTGCCCCTTCCTCCAATATGCACAGATGTACGTACATACATATATTTCTGTCTAAAGGCAAGGACACAGTCCTTCCCTAGTTTCTGCCTTCTGTTGCACTTGGAGCAAAGCCCCAGATCCTGGTCATCCATGGCCTACAAGGCGCTGAAGGCCTGGCCTTACCTGCTCCTCCCCAGTCTCATCATCTTTTCCCCTGCCCCAGACACACTGGCATCTTCACCTGCCCCAAGGCCTCACCCTTATTCTTGATGCTCCAGGTCTAAGCCTGTGCCTTTCTGGACCCTTCTCAAATCACTGAGATCTCTGCACACACACTATCCCCCACCCCCAAGGAGGTTCTCCTGAGCTTCCATCAGAAGCACCCCTGACCCATCCTGCTCCAACCTTGCGTCTGTGCTATGTTCCCTGTAGACACACACTGCCCAGCATGTGCCTGTATGTTGTCAAATGGTGAGGCCCCCACTCAGCATCGGACATAGAACCGCCAGGTTGAAGGCATTCCTCACCACGATGAGGAACAGTTGTGCCGGTCTGATAGTCACTCCCAGCAAGACAGACGGGCTAAAGGCAGAGAGGGCTTTGGAAAGCATGGTGCTCTGTAATTAGCATACTTTCAGAGGCGTTTGTGGGCAGAGAGCAGGTGGTTGCCCAGATGAGCCTGTTATCGACTGGTGTTTCCCAGAAAACCTATCCCTGATTGGCTGGAGTAAGGAACTGACACTTTTAGGCTGGGCACAGTGGTTCATACCTTTAATGCCCCACTAGAACTTTGGAAGGCTGAGGCGGGAGGATTGCTTGAGACTAGGAGTTTGAGATCAGCCTAGGCAACATAGTTAGTTCCTGTCTCTACAAAAATAAAAAAGTAGCCTGGCACGGTGGTGTCTATAGTCCCAGCTACTCAGGATACTGAGGTGGGAGGATCACTTGAGCCCAGGAGGTTGAGGCTGCAGTGAGCTATGATTGCACCATTGCACTCCAGCCTGGGCGACAAAGCAAGACTCCAAAAAAAAAAAAAGTATGGTTCTGGAAAGGTAGGTCATTTTGTTGAAAGCTGCTGTACTGTTTAGATACAGAGTTTGGGCTCAGAGTAGGATCCTGCGTCATTGAGAATGCCTGCCCACATCTGAGCACCGTTGGTCTACCTCTGATATATTAACCAGTTGCTTCTCTTCATCATGACGTGTGAAACTCATGTCTGTACTTATCATCACAGTGGATCCTGATCCCTTTCTCAGAGAGGCTGAAACAGGCATCCTTTGTCCTCGTGTGTGCTGTTTCTCCTATGACCTCTCCAATGTCTTCCACAGGAAGTACTCTTGTTGGTATGCTCCTGCAGTCTGGTTAGCTTGCTTAAGGGCTGGATACCATGTATATGTCACTGTTTGGGTTTGAGTATGTGGCTGCCCTGGGTGTCGGCACGTCTGTCCTGACCTTGGCAGCTCTATGGTGCTGCAGGCAGCTCTGACTTCTGGCTGTCTTACTCCTCCACAAGCATCAATTCCTGTCTGAATGGAAATCATATTCTTTCTCATCAATCTCAACTGCTGACCCGTTTCTTCAGCCACACCTCCAGGCTGCCTGGGATCTTGGAGGACATGCTTCACTTATTCACATTTGAATTTCAGCCTCTTTGCAGATACCCAAGTATCAGTTTTATCATGCAGCAAGAAACAAAAAGACAAACAAGGAGCAGCAGAGCTCAGAAGGACATCCTTTCTCACACTTTCCTCTTGGCGAGTACATCTTATCATTCTCTCTGAAAGGAGAATGTATTTAAACACATGAAATACTGTGGACAGTGGCTTTTCTGTCTGTTATGGTAACAGCATGCTGATGCCACACCTCCGAGTGCAGCAAACAAACCTTTATGAAACATCCTCTGAGTATGGCTTCAAAGGACATGCACCCTCTGGAACATCTTGTTCATTTAGTTAAGAAAAATTAGCATAGAGAGACCCTATTCTAGAGCTGTGTCTGTATCCACTAGTAGGTTTGGACATCTTGGGTGATTCAGTGTGGATGTTGAAGTAGCTGGAGAAGACTTAGTGTCTGTTTGGTTTTGGTGGAATTCTCTGGAGATGCAGTTGGAAAGTCAACATGGGTGAGCTTTTGGTCATCTAGCGAATCAAAAAATAATGTCATCTTCTTGAATTCTTTCTGGTAGTTCCTCACCCATAGGTCATGTTGTAATTGAAATATGACATGAACAATTGGAGTCAGAAAAAACAGACTCCTCATGACACGTTAGCCAGTTTCTAGAATAATCCCAACTCTTGCTGTTTGGGTTCCATTGATGAGTTAGGCAGCGTCATATTTTGGTAAGAATTTCCTTACACCAGGAATAGTCAACAGTAGATGGAAAACATGTGTTGGGTATGGAAATTGCTTGTAAGTTACAGGGAACCTAGAAACACAATTGAGTTTGCCTGCAGCAGGAACCAGTTTTTCAATATTTCTATTTTCTTTCTTTCTTTTTCTTTTTTTTTTTGTGTAGAAATGGGGACTCACTGTGTTGCCCAGGCTAGTCTTGAACTCCTGGCCTCAAGTGATCTTCTTGCCTCGGCTTCCCAAAATAATGGGATTGCAGGCATGAGCAACTACTCCCAGTGAGGAGCCAGTTTATTTTTATTCCTCTTGCAGTGACTGCTACCAAAGGTATAAGAAGAGGAGCCAAAAAAACCCACAATTATCTTTCACAGGGTGGTCCCCTTGTAGTACAGGCTTCCCTCACTAGGTAAGTGTTCTAGGAGCCCATTGGCATTGGTGTACTAGCTAGTGTTGTTAGGAGAGGCTGTGTTCGACTTCAGTGAATTTCTTTTTGGAGACTTTTCAGTGCGTTTGCCCGTTTCATGATGGGTGATTTACAAACACCTTGCTGAGTATTCAGCAGCTTTGGACCAAAAACAGCATGACCCACTTGCCCCACCCTCCCTATTTACCTGATCTCACCCCAGCAACTTTTTTTTTGTTTTCCTGGATGAAAATATGAAAATAGTCCTCAAAGGGAAATGTTTAGTCAATGTGGAAGAGGTGGAACAAAATACAGCAGAAGCACTAACAGGCATCAAAATCGCCAAGTTCAAAAACTATTTTGAGCAGTGAAAAAAGTGTCTCAATAGGTGTACTGCATCAAATGGAGAGTACTTTGAAAGCGATTGAAGTTTAAACATGTAAGAAAAAATACACAACTTTTTATAAATAAATCCTGGGTTTTGTGGGTCCCCCCAGGATCTTAGAGGCCTCTAGTGTAGATTCAGTTGTCATAGCAACCGGGCCATTCTTGTCCCCCAAAGACTCAGACCTTTGCAGAATTTGTACAGCAGTGGCATTGCTGAGTTGATGTGCATTTCCCTTGTCACTTGGCCATGTAAGAGAACTAACTGTAGCCATCACTGTATTTTGCATTATCAGACTCCGTGTTCCCTGAATGTGACTCAGTCACTGGATTTTTTGGTCACAAAGTTATCTAGAGTAGCTGAGTTCAAGGATGTGAGCTCTGTGAAATCATCCAGGTGTGTTCCGCTGGGCTTCTAAAGCTCTGTCCTCAGGGAGAGGCCCTGGCCATGTATTGTCTGCCTCATCCCCTCATGGGCTCTCTCTGCTGTGGGGCAGGAATGGAGTCTGGCTGTGGTGTTGTGTTGGAGTGTGCATCCCGATTCCTGCTAACTCCTGCACCTCCTGGTGTGAGGTGGTGAGTTAGCTCCAGGGCAAAGCCTGCTGGACATGTACCCGCCTGCACGTGACAGAAGGTGTTCTTCTCCCTTCCCCTTGGATAGAGGAACGGCATTGGCCAACAAAAGGACAAAGTTCTTGGGCCTCAAGATGCCGGAGGAAGGTCAAGTGCTTTATTCTTTCTGTAATGAGAACCAGCTCATTAACGAACTGGCGGAGAATTCTGAGTGTCCATTTAAATGGGGACTTGTGCTCAAGTGCAAGCAGTGATGAAGTCTACACTTCCTCCTTGGCGAGGCCAGTGGTCTCCTCTTACAGGCAGAACAGGAGTCTCTGTTCCAAGCAAGTGTTCAGTCTTTTCTTTCTTCAATTCCTGGTCTGTTGCTCCCCCATTAGTCAAGAGGAGTTAAAAGGTGGAGGGTTCTGAGACCTTTACGCTTTCTAGGAAGAAGCAGAAAGATCAATGTTCATCTTTGATAAGTTAGTAACACATGTTGTAATTGTTAGGATAACCCCTAGGAGAATAGTAAAGAGTCATACTTTCATGTTAATGGGTTAAAAATAAGACAGACAATAGCCACAAAGGAGAAGGAGATTTGGACATTGGAACAAAGCACTGCATATAGTGGTGGACATAAACACATGTTTTAGTAATTACATTACACATTAATGGGCAAAATGTAGCATTTAAAAGATAAAGACAGATGGATTTTTTAAAAACTGAAGGAGGCACATTTAAAAGTAGGGAAATAAAAGTTTTTTAAAAATGACAGGATAGAAAACTATATCCTGAGAATGCCAAAGGAAAGGAGATATAGGTTGTCAATATCAGTGCTGATCAACTCATGGTCACGTCTGATCATTGTATGAGCTTGTGATTTGATATATTTTCACACTCAGAATTTCTTATCATTAGAAGAAAACCAAATGATCAAATTGTGTGATTCCTGGAAAGATTTCACAATTGTTGCCGATGTCCTTATCTGTTTGATAAGGATGTAGGCTTTTTACACTTCTGGGAGGTCTTTCAACCGTGAGGTGAATTATGTGCCATCATGTAAAATAAGTAGAATATAACTACTTTGTGTAAAGCATTGTAATTTAATTGGGTACATCTTATGTGAACAATATCATTATCTTAATAGTGAAAGGGGTGGAAAGAATGCCGTGTAAGTCAGGATCCCTGGGGAGTAGGCTCTGCAGCCAAAAGTAGTCATTTTTTCTGACCAGTGACTTAGCTTATTTCTGAGTAAAACAGGCCAGTGATATTATCTAAATAAAGCAAGAGTTAATTGGATTCACTTGTAGCTGATATGGGTTCTGAGGCCTTAATAGCACTTACATATTGAACTGAGAATCTAGAAAGAAAAGAAAATAAGAGAGTCAGCAACACAATTTTTCAAGGATTTGAGAATAGTTAACACAGAATACATTATACACAGTGTTAGGCTGTAATTATGGGTGAGCATAATGCAGATTGAATAGATTAATACTTTGGCCAAGTAGACACAATTATCCAGGAAAACGTGTTCATACAAAGGGATAATTTCTTCTTTCTGGAAAACTTCTATTTTGAAAGTATTAAATGATAAAGTTCCCTTCTAACATTTTTTATAGTGACTTCTATGCTCTGTAACAAATTGTGTTCTACCCATTAGAGAGAACCTATGAATGCATGCTGTGAATGGGTACATAGGGAAAACTCCCTGTGTGTCCCCTGAAAGGTAATCATTTCTAAGAGTTGTCTTTTAGGCTTTTTTCTGTGAATAAGATGTTTATAAAGTAGAAGTATACTCATAGAGTATAGGATTTTTATTGTGTTCTCTTAAACTATTTAATATGATTAGCATGATCCTGTGGAGTAAACATACTTTGTCTATTTGGATACTATAGAGTTACTAATATAACTACTCAAATCTTAGTAAATTAACACAACAAAGATTTATTTCCTGCTCATGTTACATTTCTAATACAGATCAATGAGAAAACTGCTCATTCGAATTTAAGGGTCCATGCTGACCCCAACAGGGCTCCATCCATATGCAGGCATTCACAGTCATCAAAGCAAAAGAGGAAAAGGTTGTAATTCTTGCCTTGTCTCTTAAGTCTTCTTTCTGACTTTGGGGCAAGATGGCGATGGAACAGGTCGAACTGTGAGAGTCTCTGCAAAAGCGAGTATCCATAAAGACTCTCTGCATGAGTGGGTGTGTGCTGGTGGGTGAGTGAATGTCTGTCTGAGGGGAGACTCAGGTTCATGAACCCAGAGCTGTCCTCTGGAGGCTACTGCAACCCCTACCACCCTGAGACTGGAGATCTGGGCGCTCAGGATCATCTGCCATTCTCAGGGCTCTCTTGAAAGGAGGCAACAGAGAACAGTTGCCCCTCAGCACCAGCACCTGGCCCATGCCATCACCTGCAGCAGCAGACCTGGCATGAGAAGGCAGGTAGTGGTTATCTGGAATAAAGCTCCAACACTGGTGACTGGTGGCCTATGGGCACCATCTTCTCAGTCCTAGGACTGGGCAGAGACTTGCATTGCCCCGCCCAGCTCCACCCAGCCTCCATCTTGGGACCTGGAGACTATTATTTCATCAGACTCTGAGAGACAGATGCCCCTTCCCCAAACACTGGAAGAGGCACAGACATGTTTTATCTGAGTAGAAGGCTTATAGCAGCAGCAGCGAGTAGGGTGAGTCTGGATCTGATCCATCCTCATCCCACAGAAATCCATGGGGCATCTGACCCACGCTGAGAGCAACCCTATCAGCCTGCACTGAGAGCAGAGGGTAGGGGCTGGAGACTAGAGCAGCTCTCTAAGGTGGAAGCCTGAAAGGAACCTGGACTCACAGAAACTGTCAGAGAGCCAGTTTGTTTTTTGTTGTTGCTGTTTTACTTGTTTGTTTTTTGTTTCAATTTTAGCTTTTTTTCCTGTCTTTCTTTTGCTTTTGTTTCTGTTTTTGTAATTGTTTTCTTTCTGTTATTTTAATTTTTTTTTTTTTAGATTTTCTGTTTATGTATGGGTATTTTTGAGGAAGAGTACACTAACAGGGGTGTTTTTGTTTGTTTATTTGTATGATTGTCTGTATGTTTTTGTCTTTTGTGCTTTTTCTGACTTTGTCTTTCTGTTTATTCATTAGTTTGTATGCCTGTCTGTTTTCCCTTCTTCTTCTCTCTCTCAACTCCCTTTCATCTTCCTCTTTTCTTTTTCTGTTCTGTTCCCTTTTCATATCTCATTTTGCTTTCAGGGGGCAAATAGACACCCCACTGCATGAACAGATTATAAGGTAGTGGGAAGTGGATTCCAGGGGGCCCACATACCTGTCGGAGGACAATGGGATCTGCAGATAGCTTCTGAATCACAGCTCCCCCCTCAATTAAATCTCAGAACAGCCAAAAGCACAGGCTCCCACCCCTAGTCCAGCTTCAGAATTGAACAAAACCAGAGGAGCTACATAAGAAAGAATAGGAGATTGAGCAAACAGAAATAAAAGCTATCCCCCCATCACTGAACAATAGAATTAAAGAAGAGGTAAAAATAAAAAAAAAATGGGAAGAGGAAAACCTACACAATGAAGAAAAACTAAAGGAAGAATATGAGTCTCACACAGACCCCTGGGAGGTTGGCCATTGAGAATACAGACTCTGGAACTCAAATAATGAAAAGCCCCAGAATGACTGTTGTCAAACTACAAAGTCAGATATCAAGATATTAATAGAGAGAATAAATAGAAACAAGACAAGAAGAAAGAATGAAGGAGTTGATAACTGAGATAACAGCAATAAAGAATACAGTGAATTAAATAAACAACAAACTGATAAGCATGGAAAGCAGAATTAACCAAGCAGAAGAAATAATCTCAGAGCTTGAGGACCAAAATTTGGAACTAACCCAAACTGTTAAAAACATAGAAAAGAAGCTTAAAAAGACAGAACAAAACCTCCAAGAGATGAGTGATTATTTCAAGAGGCTAAACCTAAGGTAAATTGGCATCCCTGAGACAATTAGAGAGACAGAGAACACCCTGGAACAAACATTTCATTATCAAAGAAATTATCAAAGAAAACTTCCTTCATCTCATCAATGACATGACCATTCAAACACAAAAGATTCAGAGAACCCCTGTAAGACAACCAATTAGAAGACCAACTCATAGACCCATAGTAATTTGCCTACACAAAGTAGGTAAAAAAGAAGAAATTCTCAAGGCAGCAAGAGAGAAAGGTCAGACTACCTACTGGGGAAGACCAATTATAATAGCAGCAGACTTATCTACAGAAACACTTCAGGCTAGAAGAGCTTAGAGCCCAATCTTCAAAGTTCCTAAAGATAAACAACTTCAACCAAGAATCACCTACCCAGCTAAGCTAAGTTTCATCAGTGATGGAGAATTAAGATCCTTCCCAGATATTCAATCCCTAAGTTTGCGCTGCATCCAGACCAGCTCTCTACAAGAAACAAGAAAGTATTAAACACAGAAAAAAGGGGAAAAAAAGAACAACAATGCCCTTCACAAGATTGCATGTAAAAGAGTGAAAACACACATGAATCAACCCCAAAGCCAAAAGAAAGACAACAAACAAACAGCAGCAACAACAACAAACTCTATAAGAAGCTCATGACAGGGGTAAACGCTCACATCTCAATAACTAGCCTAAATGTGAATGGACTAAATGTACCACTGGAAAGACACAGAATGGAAAATTGGATAAAATAGCATGAGGCTATAATATATTGTCTCCAAGAAACTTATCTCACCAGAAAGGACACTCACAGACTCAAAGTAAGAGGATGGGAATAAAAATTTCAGGTGAACAGAACACAAAAGAAAGCTGGAGTCACAATCTTAGTATCAAACAAAAGACTCTTTAAGCTATCAAAAATTTAAAAAGATATGGAAGGTCACTACATAATGATGAAAGTTTCAATCCATCAACAAGAAATATCCATCCTAAACATAAATACCCAACATAGAGCCGGGCTCGGTGGCTCAGCCTGTAATCCCGTGCTTTGGGAGGCTGAGGTGAATGGATTGCCTGAGCCCGCGGGTTCGAGACCTGCCTGGGCAAGCGAGACCTCATCTCTACAATAAATCAAAAAATAAGCCGGGCGTGGTAGCGTGCGCCTGTAGTTCCAGCTACTCGGAAGGCTGAGGCGGAAGGATCGCCGGAGCCCAGTAGGTCGAGGCTGCGGTGGCCGGGAGCGGCCACTGCACTCCAGTCTGGGTGACGGAGTGAGACTCCAACTCAAAAAAAAAAAAAAAAATACCCAACATAGGAGCACCAAATTTGATAAAGCAGCTTCAAGGTAAACTAAAAAAAGATATTGACTCTAACACTATCATAGCTGGGGACTTAAACACCCCACTAACAACTCTAGAGAGATCATCAAGACAAAAAGTCAGTAAGGAGATCTGGAAACTCAATGTGACGATTTACCAAATGAACTTAATTGATACCTACAGAACACTCCACCCAACAGCCATGGAATATGCATTCTACTCATCACCACATGGAACATACTCTAGATTGACCACATTCTCGGCCATAAATTGAACATAAGCAAATTAAATAAAATTGAAATTCTGCCATGAAACTTCTCAGATCACAGTGGAAGAAAAATAAATATCAACACCAACAAAGTTCTCCCAAAACCCATAAAGACATGAACACTAAACACCATGATACTAAACAACTCCTGGGTCAACACAGAAATCAAAATAAAGATTAAAAGATACCTGGAAACAAATGAAAGTTAAGAAACATCTTACCAAAACCTCTGGGATGCCATGAAAGCAGTAATAAGAAGGGAATTAATAGCTCTACAAATACCCATGAAGAAAATGGAAAGATCACAAGTTAACAGTCTAACAAATCACCTAAGGAAGATGGAAAAGCAATACCACTAAAACCCTAACTTCAGCAGAAGAATCCAGATCACCAAAATAAAAGCCCAAATTCAGGACATAGAATACAAAAATATTATACAAAAAAATCAATGAAACCAAAAACTGGTTTTATGAAAGGATAAACAAGATTGATGGACCCCTAACTGAAAAAGAGAGAAAAAGCCAAAAATAAACACAATCGGAAATACGAAAGATGAAGTCACAACTGACCCCAAAGAAATACAATAGGTTATCAGAGATTACTATGTATACCTGTATGGAAACAAACTTGAAAACCTAAATGAAATGGAAAACTTTCTTACATCACCCAACCTCTCAATGTTGAAACAAGAAGAAATTTTGAGACCCTAAGTAGAACAATAACAACCCAAGAATTTGACTATGTCATAAGAAAACTACCTACCCCCCAAAAAAAAAGCACCGGGACAGATAGCTTTCCAGCAGAATTCTACAAAACATACAAGGAGGAGCTGATACCAATCCTAAGAAAGTATTCCAGGCAATTGAGAAAGATGGAACTCTTTCCAAATCATTTTACAAAGCTAACATCCATTGATACCCAAACCGAGTAAAGATCCAACAAAGAAAGAGAACTACAGGCCAATATCCTTTATGAACATAGATGTTAAAATTCTCAACAAGTTTCTAGCAAACCTGACCAACAACACATCTCAAAAATCATCCACCATGACCAAGCAGGCTACATCTGGGATGCAGGGTTAATTCAACATCTGCAAGACCATAAATGTACTTAAATACATCAACAGAGATAAAGACAAAAACCACGTGATTATATAATTAGACATGGAAAAAGTTTTTGGTAAAATCCAGCACCCTTTCTTGATGAAATCCCTTGAACATGTAGGCAAAGATGGAACATACCCCAAAATAGTAAGAATCATCTATGAGAAACCCACAGCCGATATTCTGCTTAACAGACAGAAATTGGAACTGTTTCCTCTGAAAACTGGGACAAGTCAAGGATGCCCACTCTTACTCCTCCTGTTCAAATAGTATTGGAAGTCCTAGCTAGAGCAAGGAGAAAAGAGAAGGAAATCAAAGGGTATCCAAATAGGAAAAGAGGAAGCCAAATTATCCCTCTTTGTAGACGACATGATTCTATACCTTGAAAACCCAAGAGAATCTGTCAAAAACCTCCTTGCACTGATAAAGGACTTTGGCAAAGTCTCAGGGTATAAAATAAATGTGCAAAAGACAGTCACATTTTTATATACCAACAATAAACAAACAGAAACCCAAATAAAAAGCACAATCCCATTCATAATAGTCACACACACAAAAAATGATATATCTTTGCATCTTTCTAACCAGATGTGAAAGACCTTTACCACGAAAACTATAAAACACTGCTCAAAGAAATCGAAGATGGAAAAATATTCTATGCTCATGGATTGGAAGAATCAACTTTGTTAAGATGTCCATCCTACCCAAGGCAATCTACAGATTTAATGCAATACCCATTAAATTACCAGCAGTATTCTTCTCAGATCTGGAAATGACAATACAGGAATTCATATGGAAACATAAACGACCATGAATAGCCAAAATGATCCTTAGTAAAAAAGCAAAAAAGCCCCCCCCAAAACAAAGCGGGAGATATTACACACTCCCAGATTTTAAACTTTATTATAAAGCTACAGTAATCAAAACATGCTGGTATTGGCACAGGAACAGGCATATAGAGCAATGGAACGGGATAGAGATTCCAGAAGCAAAACCTCAATTTCTCAACAACTTATCTTTGACAAAGCCTCCACCACCAACCACTGGGGAGAGGAGAACATATTCAGTAAATGGTGCTGGGAAAACTTGTTGACAGCCTGCAAAAGATTAAAACAAGAGTCCTACCTATCACCATACACAAAAGTCAACTCTAAATGGATCAAAGACTTAAACGTAGAACATCAAACTATAAGAACCTTAGAGGCTGGACTCGGTGGCTCAGCCTGTAATCCCAGCACTTTGGGAGGCTGAGGTGAGTGGATTACCTGAGCCCAGGGGTTCAAGACCAGCTCGGAAAACTTGGTGAGACCTTGTCTCTACAATAAATAAATAAATAAATAATTAGCCAGGTGCGTTAACGCATGTCAGTAGTTCTGTCTACTTGGAAGACTGAGGCGAAAGGATCACCAGAGCCCAGCAGGTCGACGCTGGGGTGGCTATGAGCATGCCACTACACTCCAGCCTGGGTGACGGAGTGAGACTCCAACTCAAAAAAAAAAAGACCCTTAGAAAATACAGGAGACACCCTTATGGAAATTGGAACTGGCAATAAATTCCTGATTAAAGCCCCAAGTGCCCATGCCATAAGAAATAGTATAGACAAGTGAGACCTCATCAAACTGACAAACTTCTGCAAAGCCATCAAGAGAGTAGGGAGACAGGCCATGGACTGGGAAGAAATATTTACCAACTGTATAGCTGACAAAGACCTAACAGTCAGGATCTACAAGGAACTCAAACGCGCCAAAGTGAAAAAAACAAACAGTCCCATTACAAAGTGGGCAAAAGATATGAATAGGCACTTCTCAAAAGAGAATATGTCTCAAAAGAAGACATATGAGTAACCAACAGATACATGAAAAAGTGCTCAGCCACACTAGTTATCAAAGACTGAGATAACACCTAACTCTAGTCGGGATGGCCATCAGCAACTCAGAAAACAACAGATGTTGGAGAGGATGCTGGGAAAAGGGAACACTTCTACTCTGTTGGTGGGAGTATAAACTAGTACAGCCTCTGTGGAGAACAGTTTGGCGATGCCTAAAAGGTCTAAAAATTGATCTTCCATATGACCCCACAATCCCCCTCCTGGGAACCTACCTGGAGAAACTCAAATCACTCTATGAAAAAGATACTGCACACACATGTTTATTGCAACATTGTTCACAATAGCAAAAACATGAAAAAGTGGTACATTTACACAGTGGAATATTATGTAGCCATAAAGAAGTATAAAATTATGAACTTCACAGCAACTTGGATGGACTTAGAGTCTGTAATACTGAGTACTCTATCACAGAAACAAAGAACTAAGTTTCACATGTTCTCACTCATAAGTGGACCTTGAGCAATTATCATAATACTATAAGAAAAGGATTGTCAGGAGTGGAAAATTGCCAGGGTGGGGAGGGGGTGGTGCAGAGAGTGGGATTGGCAGCAGTGGGACTCTGCCAGGGGAGGGGAGCACGCCTCATCAACAAGGTTTCCTACATAATGAACATTTGTCTACTTAACCCTGAATTGTACCCCCCATCTTTAGAATAAAAAATTGTAAAATAGTTACAAGACAGTCCTGTACGCTCTAAAAAAATAAAGAATAAAAATAAATAAAGTCCTAGAAGAGAAATATCACTTGTCGATATTTCATTGGCCAAAGTGAGTCACATGATCTTACTAACTTCAGAATTGGCCAGGTGCAATCCAACCTACATGTCTAGAAGGAAGAGAACTGGTTAAAAACTTTCCATAAAGCATACCATTGTAACCATTTATAAGTTTTCAGTATGAGGGTGTTAACTATGTGTACATTGTTGTACAACAGATTTCTGGAAAGTTTTTGTTCTGCAAATCTTTCAAATTTCTTAACTTGCCAATACTTTCTTAGCAATGCTGACGTGGTCATTTTGGTGGGTCACCATTGCTCCACACTGCCCCTTTTTGGGCACTTAAGCTGATCCTTTAGAACCATTGTACAACAACTTGTTTCCCCAGCCTCTGGAACCCGCTGTTCTAATTTTTTATTTCTAAAAGTTTGACTACTTAAAATACCTCATATAACTGTAATTATGCAGTATTTATCTTTTAGTGACTGGCTTATTTTACTTGGTGCATTGTTCTCAAGGTTCACCCATATTGTAGCATATGACAGGATTTCCTTCTTTTCAAGGCTGAATACTATTTTATTGTCTATATATATCACATTTTTTACCGCTCATCATCAATTGACATTTAGGTTGCTTCCACCTCTTGGCTATTGTGAATATGCAGTGATGATCATGGTATGCAAATATCTCTTCAAGATGCTGTTCTCAATTCTTTTGGATATACAGATGGTCAGTTTATGATGGGGTTATGTCCCGAAACCCATCATAAATTGAAAATATTGTAAGTAAAAAATGCATTGACTACATCTAACATGTTGAACATCATAGCTTCCTAGCCTCTCTTAAATATGCTAAGAACACGTTAGTATATTTAAGTTCGGCAAAATCTTCCAAAGCAAAGTCTATTTTATAATAAAGTTTAAATTTGTAATTTATTGAGTACTGTTCCAACAGTGAAAAACAAAATGGTTGCATTGGTCGTTGACCCTTGTCATCAAGTGCCTGACTGGGAACTGCCCCTCTCTGCTGCTGCCCCTTCCCCACACCACAGATTATCTTACCATATATCGCTGGCCTGGGAAAAGACAAAAATTCAAAATTTAAAGCACGGTTTCTAATGAGTACACTTTGCTTTTGCACAATGGCTGAATAACATGGCAGCTCTGTTTTTAATTTTTTATAGAATCTCCATACTGTTTTCCATAGCCGCTGCATGATTTTGCATTCCCACAAACAGTGTACAAGGGTTCCAAATTCTTCACCTCTCCATCAACATGTTATTTTCTGTTTTTCTTCTTTTTTTCTTTTTGATAGTGGCCATCCTAGCAAGTGTGAGGTGATATCTCATTGTGGTTATGATTTACATTTTCATGATGATTAGTAATGTTGAACATTTTTTTCATAATGCTTATTAGTCAGTTATAGCATATCTTATTATGACTATTCAAGTCCTTTGCCCATTTTTAATTGAGTTATTTGTCTTGTTGAGTCTTAGGTTTTTATATATTCTGGATATTACCTCCTCTTATGGTCTGTGAATATTTTGTCCCATTTTGTAGGTTGCTTTTCAACTGCTGATCATTTCCTTTGCTGTGCAGAAATTTTTCAGTTTGATGTCGTCCGGGTTGTTCATTTTAGTTTTTATTGTCTGTGATTTTGGTGTCATATTCAAGAAATCATTGCTAAATCCAATATCATGAAGCTTTCCCCGTGTTTTTTCCTAAGAGTTATAGTTTCAGGCCTTATGTTTAGGTCTTTAATCCATTTTGAGTTAACTTTTCTATATGGTGTAAAGTAAGAGTCCAATGTTTTCTGTGAATATCCAGTTCCCAACATGATTTGTTGAAGAGATTATCCTTTCCCCTTTGTGTGGGCTTGACACCTATGTTGAAGATCATTTCACCATATATGTGAGGATTTTTCTGGACTCCTTCTTCTGGTCCACTGTTCTATATGTTTTTTAATTTCTGAAAAAGAATGCCACTGGGATTTTGATGGGGATGTATTGAATCTGTAGACTATTTTGGGGACATCTTAACCATAATAAGTCTTCCAATTCATGAACACTGAATGTCTTTCTATTTTTTGTGGGATATGTTTAATTTCTTTCAGCAATGTTTTGTAGTTTTCCGAGTACAAGTCTTTTGCTTCCTTGGTTAAGTTCATTCCTAAATATTTTGTTGTTTTTGATACTATTGTAAATGAAATTGTTGGTCTCATAAGATGAGTTTGGAAGTTTCCTGTCTTCAAGTTTTAGGAAGAGTTTGAGAAGGAATGGTGTCAATTCTTCTTTAAATGTCTGGTATAATTGTCCAGTGAAATAATCTGGTCCTGGGCTTTTCTATATCAGGAGATTTTTGATTAGTTATTTAATCTCCTTGCCAGTTACTGTATTTCCTCCTTATCTACAGGTTTTCCTATCTGTGGTTTCAGTTACTCCTGGTCAACTACATTCCTAAAATATTAAATAGAAAATTCCAGAAGTAAACAATTTATATGTTTTAAATTGTGTGCTTCCATCCTGCTCTGTTTCACCTGGGACATCTCTTTGCTCAGCATATCTATGCTATATAAACATCTTATAGTTATAATAACCTATTTTAAACTGATAACTACTTAAATGTAATCACATACAAAATTATTTCTTTTTTTTTTTTTTGAGTTGGAGTCTCACTCTGTCGCCCAGACTGGAGTGCAGTGGCCGCTCCCAGCCACCGCAGCCTTGACCTGCTGGGCTCCGGCGATCCTTCCGCCTCAGCCTTCCAAGTAACTAGAACTACAGGCGCGCGCTACCACGCCCAGCTAATTTTTTATTTATTGTAGAGATGAGGTCCCACCAAGTTGCCCAGGT
>CAUYQG010183085.1:0-21299 GCA_963574415.1 Tarsius wallacei
CCATTAAATATGACCCCAAGTGGACAGGTATAATCCTTAAATGGTAATTTTTTTTTTTTAATTGGAGTCTCACTCTGTCACCCAGACTGGAGTGCAGTGGCTGCTCCTGGCCACCGCAGCCTCAACCTGCTGGGCTCCAGCGACCCTTCCGCCTCAGTCTTCCGAGTAGCTGGAACTACAGGTGCATGCTACCATGCCCGGTTGATATTTTTATTTATTGTAGAGATGAGGTCTCGCCAAGTTGCCCAGGCAGGTCTCGAACCCGCGGGCTCAAGCAATCCACTCACCTCAGCCTCCCAAAGCGCGGGATTACAGGCTGAGTCACAGAGCCCGGCTAATGGTAACATTTTATAAGAGATGCAGTTTGAATAACTGTATCCATTCTGAGCTTTAGGATTTGACCTCAATTTTCAGTTAAGAATTGTGCTTCTACCCTTGCTGCTTGAGTCAGAATTATATTGTAAAATATTAGTAAATGAGTTTTTCCTACACTTTTGCTTCCAATAGTGACTCTCTCCCATTCTTATCATAAAGGAACCCGAGAACAAAGATAGCAAATTCTAGACTTTTATACCTACAAGATGCCAGATAGAAAATGCAGAGATGAATACTTAAAGGCTGGGTTGTAGAGGTGTTGTTTTCTTTTTACCCAGACTACATAAATATCCCACAAAAATCCCAGGAGTTTGAGAGGGTAGGGATGTGAGCTGTGTAGTAAGTAGGGATGGGGAAGGCTTAGAAAAAAGGACAGCAAAAGGACACACTGCTATGAGACTTGTGCAGGAGACTCTGCCCTGTGCTTATACCTTTAGGGGAGTTCTAAGTCATAAGAGAATTGTAAGATCCTAGAAGGATTTCGGGATCCAGGAGTAGAGAGTATTTAAGCCTGGTTTCCTGCCTTGATGTCCTAGATGTTGGCAAGCACTACAGGGAGTGACCAAGTCACCCTGGCCCCTGAATAAAGCAGAGAAGATTTTGAATTGCTTTGGCAGATGGGAAGTTTGATAGGGCACTGGAAACAGCCAAACATTTTCCCTAGTGATACAGAGTGCAGTGGATGTAGCTCTAAATGCAAATGGAATGGTAGTCTAAAAAGATGCCCCAGAGGTAGCATGAGTTTGGATGTTGTATTAGTTTCCTGGGGCTGCTATAACAAGGTCAGCTTTCTTGGCTTAATACAACAGAAATTTATTCTTTCACAGTTCTGGAAGTTAGAAGTCCAAAACCTAGATGTCAGCAAGACTAGGTTCTCTCAAAGGCTCTAGCAAAGAATCTGGTCCGTGCCTTTTTCTTGGTTTCTAGCATCATCAGCAAAAGCAATCCTTGACACCTGTTGGCTTACAGATGCATAACTTTAATCCCTGTTTCTATCAACACATGGCTTCCTCCTCTCATAACTTCACATCACTTTCTTATAAGAAGATACTAGTCATATTGTCTAGGGGCCCACTTTGTCCCAGTGTGACCTCATCTTAATTAAATACATCTTCAATGACCCTATTTTCAAATATGATCACGTTCGTAGGTAAGGAGGGTACCTTCAATATATGTCTTCAGTATGTAATTGGTAGATTTAAATATGTATTTTGGGGAAATACAATTTAATTCATAACAGATACCCCATAAGATTCCAGTGAGAAAGTGTGATCATTCCCAAAGACCAGACAGAATTGTATTATCTAGTAGATAACCACTTAGAAGAATAATGGCCCTGAGCCAGATCCCATTCCCAATTCTCATGTTTCAAAGCCCTTAGAATTTAGATGAATTCTTGGGAAAAAGAAAGAATAAGTCAGAGAGGAAAATCCTGAATTAAATGAGCTTGAAGCAGATGCCTGAGTTTATCTTGAATTGACAAAGATATTTTTTATTTTTGCAATCAGGCAGTATCAGAACTCCAAAAATGAAACTAAATAGAAGAGTTTTAAAAAAGTATATAAACTGTATTTTTAGAACATCTGAATTTCTGAAAATAAATATCATAACAGTCATAAATCTATCGGTTCTGTAACAGTCCTTGGAGGACGGGGAAGGCAGGATGCTAGTTTTCTTTAACAGAGAACTTTATAAAGACCACAAAGGGATTAATTAAGAGTAGCTAAAGGAATGAAAACTACATACAATTTACTTAAACAAACTACAAATAACAAAGAAGGTAATGCTGACATGGTTTTTGTAGTCTTCCTTTATTAAAGAATTTATGACCTCCCATGCCTAGTGTGACGAGGAATTTCCCCTCGCCTCCTTTGTCTTCATTGTCATTTTCAGTCTCATCAGCTTCTCAGTGTTTCCCACAGTTTACTTTCAACAACAATCTACATCTTCAAGAATCTACTTTAGAATGGTATCCTTTTTTGTTTTTTCTTAAAGACAAATATCATTCTGATCATAACTTCTTCCACTATGCGCTGAAAAATGCCTTCTGCAAGCTGTTCTGCATGCCGTAATGGTGTATCTTTTTGTGTTCAGCACACACTCTGATCTTCCTTTTCAGCCAAACAGTGCACAGTCCAGGGGTTAGGACATGAATGCATATCCCAATGGCTTCATTTGAACACCAGCTCTGCCGCTTACTAGTAGTGTGACCTTGGGCACATTATTAAATTTTCTCTGCCTTAATTTCCTTATCTCTAAAATTGTATCTACCTCAGAAGGTTGTAAGAATTAATTGAATGTGGTAAAACTATAAGCACTCTGAGTCAGATAATACTAGAGTACTCTGAGTGAGTACTCTAGTATTCATGAGTGGGTAATGTGATAATACTAGAGTACTCTGAGTCAGAGTCTACTTAAATAGTAAGCACCCATCATTTATTATTACTAACCATATAAAGATATGGTTAGTATAAAGAGTTTTTTCAAGTCATTAAGAAAAAGACAATGTAAAGTGAGTCAAAGATAGGAACAAGCAAATTACAAAAGAGAAAATACAAATGACCAGTAAAAAATAAAAATATATCACCTGAATAGTAAATAAGAAAATGCAAATTAAAACTATATAATGACTTTTCGCCTATTACATGATCATGTAAAAGTTTAATAACATTCAGTGCTAATGAAATCCTACAGAAAACAGTAATCTTACTTAATATTGATGCATATATACTTTGGAAAATAAAACTGGTAATATTAAATTTTATAATATGCATACTTCTTGACTCAGTATTTTCATTTCTAGGATCCTAGCTGTCAAGAGGAAAAAAAAAGAAAAAAAAAAATCCCAGCAATGTCTGATACTGTCGACATCTTACCCAAAAAAATAACTAAAAGGTTTATAATAATAATCTCTATAAATAACTAGAATGGTCATTGCTATGGTCTGAATATTTGTGTGACCCTAAAGTTTATATGTTGAAACATAATCCCCAATGCACTAGTATTAAAATATGAGGCCTTTAGAGGATGAATGTTATTTGTTCCTCATAAAAGAGGCCTAAGGGAACTTGTTTAGAAGATGCTGTCTATGAAGATCAAGACTTTGCTAGATACCAATCTCCTGGCACCTTAGACTTGAGCTTCCTAGACCCATAACTGTGAGACAAAAATTTCTGTTGTTTGAAAGCTATCCAGTTCATAATATTTTGTTAAAGCAGCTGGCACAAACTCAGACTTTCATATATGTGGAAATGGTTTTCTAAATCATGGTATATTAACATTATGAAATAATAAGCAACTATTAAAAGAATAATGTATATCATTATTCATTAACTTTGGAATAGTCCACAACAGACTATTAAGGAAGAATAGCAGTTCCATGTTAAGGCTAATGTTTGTTGTTTTATCTTCGGTAAGTATGGGTGTGTGTGCATGTTTGTGTGTGCATGTGTGTGTGTGTTTGTAATTTGTTTGTATTAGCAAAGAAAATAATAGTTTACAGTGGTTACAGTAGGGAATGAGTTAGAAAGTGAGAGACTGTCACTTTTGGCTACATAGTGTTTAGATTGATACAGTGTGCAGGCTCATAATTATATTTCAATTAAAAAAATTTGAGTCAAGCATGGTGGCTCACACCTATAATCCTAGAGCTTTGAGAAACCCTTACAGAAGGATTGCTTGAGCCTGCGAGTTTGAGACCAGCATGTGCAACACAGCAAGACCTCATTGCTACAAAAAAATTTTTTAAAAATTTTAAAATCTGGCATGATCATGCATACTTGTAGTCCTAGCTACTCAGAAGGCTGAAGCAAAAGGATCACCCAAGCCCAGGAAGTTGAGGTTGCAGTGAGCTCTGATTATGCCACTGCACTCCAGCCTGGGTGAAAGAGCGAGACCCTGACTCATAAAAAAAAAAAAGTTGAAGGATGGAGAAAAGAAATGAATTTGCAAAAAGTAAAAAATCAGCGAATGTATCAGGGCACACAAAAAAGTGCTCCTTAGATATATACAAAAACGTTTTCAAAAAGATTTGTTTAGTAGTAGAAAATAATTATTATATGCAAATTAGCAAGTTTTTTGAAAAGTTTAGTGAGGAGTTAAATCAGTCAGTGTGAACTAAATCTCTTTATACTCAACAAAGAACTACACATAACCATGATACAATGGTTATGGGGAACATACACTGCTACAAGTTAGACACATAGTTAGGTTTTCTCTCCCTAAGAGGAAAAAGAAAAATTTAATTTTCTGTCTTCTTATAACAGACCTTGGGGTAAATGCTAAAATGCACCAAGAGCAGAGGAAGAAACTTATTTTAGTGGAGAGAGGCACAGTATACAGTAGTATTTCTTTGAAAATGATAGGTATGGAGGAAGGAATACCTCAAGAATAAAAGAGCTGGGCCCTGTTAAGAATCTGAGATGCAGAAAATAGGGACTATCAACTGCATATTTAATATTTCTTTCATTCATTGATTCTAAGAAGTACAGTTTTTCACATTTTAATACTTCTGAAAAGAGGATGAGTCTTAGAGATTTAGTGACATGTTATAATCACTGCTGGCCAGGTGGCAGTTTGGATGTGGTTTTCATTGCCTTGATTATAAATATTCACACTGTCAATTCCATTGAGTCTTGAATATTTTTGGTGCTACAAGTGTTGAGTTTAATTACCATCTAAAATGTCTTCAAAAAAATGCACTGATTCGGCATTGAGGCAGAAGTCATTATATAGGCAAAAATATATAGAAATAGAGCAGTGGGGAATACATTCTATTTTAGTGAAGCAAATAGTCATCACTTCAGGAATGACTAGAGCCCCTTATTTCTTACAAAATAATAACCATGTGTTTTACAGAACCTAAGCAAAGAAAATACCCAGAAGTAGATAAAGCTGTGTTAGGTTTTGTTATTAAGATGTGTACAAAAGGGATTGCCGATCACCTGCCAAGCAGAAGAATTAAAAACAAAAGAAATTGCTAAACCTCTTGGAATTGATGAAAGACAATGAGTGGTGATGTGATTGATTCATGAATCATGTAGAACTATTTTTAAGGCATTATGTCATAGTCTAGTTGATAGCATTTTTTTTTCTTAGAACATAGCCCAATGGTGTATTTCAATCTGCAGCATCATAGATTTAATGAAATATGGGTAAAATATTTTCAATATTGAATTTTTTAGGAACTTATTGGCTTTCTGATTTAAAAAAAGAAAGAGTAGTAAAAATAATGAGCAGCATTTCTTAACTAAGCAGGAAAAGAAAAGTGGGTATGGGACCATTGGACTCTCTTAGGTTTAAAAAAAGAAAGAAAGAAAATGTTTGGGAGGCATTGGTTTAGGATGACTTGCTCTTCCTCTTCTACAAAATAGCTATAAAAATACCTTTATCAAATACTTGTGAGGATTAAAAAATAGCTCAAATACACAGTTCATCAGGCACTTGGCTTGCAAATGCTCAATAAAGTGCCAGTCCCCATGTATTTTTTAAAGGATGTCATCTTTAAACGAAATTCTGGTTTGTAGGATTTATGTCATCGGTTTACATGGGACATACAATGTTAAAACAAGAGCCTTGAAACATCGGGATTTAACATTTTAAAACTGGGTGGTAGATTGATTTGAATAATATCTTGATTTGATATGATGCCTCTTTTCTGGTATGTTTTAATCTCAAACATTTTCCTGAATATAATTATTCTCTTAAAAGCTGCCACTAGTTGAGAAATAGTTACCTTCACCTGTTATTTCCTCTAAAGAAAGGAACTCAGAAGCAGCCTGGGGAAAAGAACTTCTCTGTCAGAAGCGGTAAATCAAAGTGTATTTTTTCACTGATATCTTAATTTCAGTCTCTAATTATAGCTTAGAAAATATTTTGGGGTGCAAAATCAAACCTAGAAAAAGTTCAATTTTGTAGGTTTGAGAGGGAGAGATTAATTTCCAGGAAAACTGAAGGACATTTTTGTTACATGAGAGTCATCTGAGTCTATGTATAATTTCAGCCATCACCAGAGGTGCCAATCACATAAGTGTCAAAATATAAGAACAGATAAAAATGTCACAACAAAGGAATAAATTGGTTACTTTAAAAAATATGAAGTCATAAAGTTTCTAGCAGTGTTCTAACTGTTCGGATGAATTACTGAGCTCTTCTTTCCAAGCTCATATGGCAGAGGGATTCCTATATAGCATTATGGACAAGGATTATAACTCTCCCTAGGGACCATAACAGAGTATTGCCACCATTGCCCTGTGATTCATCTTCCTTTTCCCGTCAGGATTATTGCAACCAGAAAACAGCCAACAAGAATGTGCTTCTTCTTCCTTTATGCTCTGGACTAAGAATGATAAAAGAAAGAGATGTCATATGTTGGTTCCACTTAGAAACACTAAACTATACTGAAATTTTGAAGAAACTTTACACTTGGAAAACAAAATGGAAATGAACAGAGTCAAAGAAGGATACAGTGCAATTCCTTTCTACTTAGTTGTATGGACACATATTGACAATCTACTACATACAAAACTTTGCCAAGACCTCAGAGCCTACTGGGAGAAGCAGATATATGAGCATATTTTTAGAGTCTAATATTGCTAGTGCTAAAACAGATGTGTTAAGATAGTTATACTCTTCTACAAGCATGTTTTCCAGGTTCTCTGGCCTGACCTCATTCCATATTCTAACTTGAAACCTACATTTTAGCCCAAAGGACTGCAAAGTTTGCAAGCACTTGCTTAAATCCATCACTTTCTGAAACCCTATCCACCTCCATGGTATAGGTATCATTTCATATGGAATATTGGCAACCCCACGTTTAGACACTTACTTCTTTACAGTAAAAATGAAGGTTCTCTTTCTGTGCTGGTTCTGTCCCTACTTCATGGAGAAATGACACAATATACCTTACAAAAAGTTTATACAATATACCTCATGAAAAGGAGAAACAGCACAGATTTAGAACTGAATTCAGGTTTCATTACTTACAAGTGTCACCCCAAGAAAATTAGCTCACTCCTTTGTACCTCATGTTTATTTTTGATAAATAGAGATAATAAAACTTACCTCCCAGGTTTATTTGTGAAAATTCCATGAGATAAAGTATAAGAGTGACTTACTGAGTCTAGTATGTGATAAACTTTCATTAAGTGTTTGCAATTATTATTATCTTATTTTTTCCCTGTTAATTAATACAAAGGCTACCTTATCATACAGGTGAGATCTTGTTCCCCCTTCACAGAGTGTGGAATTGTCTTCAGTCTAGTGCAATGGTATCAAATACTAATCATACCATTCACTTAATATGGGATGCACAACCACTAACTCAGGATTTTTACTGAATCCATGCCAGGCATTTACTAGCAATAGGCATTTACTGAAAATATTCATCACATTTCAGAAGAAACGAGTTTACTTGCAGCAATTAAATCCATGTAGTAGGAACAATAACAGTCACTTATTGAGAAACTCCTGTGTGTCACTTTCACATGGTCTTTTAGAGCCTTGCTATCTCCCATTAAGAGGTAGAGTCTTATTTTTCCTCCCCTTGAAACTGGCTATGCTTTTGTGACTGACTCAACAAATAGAATGCTGCAAAAGAGACAACACATGATTCTCAAGGCTAGGTTGTGGAAGATAATGTGGTTTTTATCTGGACATCTCTCATGGATGCTTGCTTTTGAAACCTAGCCTCCATGTGGCCAAACATCCAACTGGAAAGACTATGCAGAGTCTTTCCACAGCCTCCCTAAAGGTTTCAGTAGCAGCCAATATCAGTCCCCAAATATGTAAGTCCTCTGTTGATTCCAATCCAAGCTTTCAAGCCAAACCAGTTGACATCATATTAGTAAAGAAGCACTGTCCTCACTGTCCTCCCTACCACCTTCATTTCCATACAAGCCACTTCTGCTCTCATCTGATCCTTTATTACTTCACACCTACAGCATTTTAAACAGTTCATAACCACCTTCTCTGATCCCTTGACTTTCATAAAACCACTAAATATATAACTAATAAAAGGTCAATCCTCCTAAAATATTAACTTTATCATGTAATTCCTCTATAGAAAGTACTAAAGGGCTTCCCACAGGATAAAGCCCAAGTATACAGCAGAGACCTCCAAATTCTGCCTCAAATTAATTCACACATCTTATCATCCTCTCTCAACATAAGCCTCCTGGTGTGGCCAGTCTGGACTGTTTTCTGTTCTTTATTGAGACCTCACAAATCTTTTGCTCATAGTATCACAACCTTATAAAGAATTCAACCAGTGGTATGCTAAACCTCTCCCAAATAGGCTCATGACAGCTAATTTTTAAATATTCAGGAATTTTGCTTGCCACTTGCGAAATCATGGATAGCTTGAAATTGGCCCTAGTAGAAGTATTCACACCATAGAAAACGGAAAACACTACAAATCAGGGCTTTGTAGAAGTGGGAAGGGTACCAGTTTACAGCATACTGTTGCCTTCACTCGTCTGCATCATGGGCTCAAATCTATCCCTAGTTTGGGTCCCAGATCAAGTGGAATTCTTTCCAATAAGCTTTCCCTGGTCATCTAATTTGTACATTTCCTAACCGCCTACAGTCTTTGTAAACTTAATTGTCCTTAAAGACCCACTACTTTGTAAAGATTTTTCCTCAACAATAAAGCAACGGAACTGAGGAAAGGTGCTATGTTTTTAATGGCTTGGTTTGGTTTGGTTTTTGGTTTGGCTTGGTTTGGTTTGGGCATGATTTACAGCACCTAGTGAAATACCATGTACATTGTAAGTATTCAAGGAGTTAGAATGGGGCTGATATTAGGGAATATCTCAAAGATGTGTGAGAGACTCTAACAGTAAGTCTCTAAAGACTTTATTACATCTTGCCCAAGCAAGAAAAAGTATTGTCCAGAGAAGCTATTATAATTCTATGTAATGGCTTAACTCTTAAAAATAAATTTAGATTATTGACGCTACAGTTCGGATACGGTTTGTTTCAACTTATCTTAAAATTGGATCCCCAATGTGGCAGTCTTAGGATGTGGGGCCTAGTAGGAGGTGTTTGGAACATGGGGGCGATTTCCTTATGAATGGCTTGTGCTGGTCTCATGGCAGTCATGCTGTGGCAAGACTGAATTGATTTTTGCAGAAATTGATTAGTGCCCTGGAAAGTGGGTTGCTATAAAACCAGGACACTTCACAGGTCTCTCTCTTTGCATGTTTTCACTTCCCATTTGACCTTGTCTGCCATGTTATGACACAACACAGAAGCCCTCATCAGAAGCCAGGGCCATGCCCTTGAACTTTCCAGCCTAGAGAACCATGAGCTAAACACAAGACAACATTTTTTTCTTTACAAATTACTCAGTCACAGATATTCTGTGATAACAACACAAAACAGACTAAGATAATTTTCATGCAAATCCAAAACAACCATAGAAATATAAATAGAAACCTCAAACAAAAGGGGAAATCATTTGTACTAACTAGAATATTAAATGCCATATTTAACCATTACATTTTGCCCTGAGCTTCCTGGCAGCCAGAGCATAATAAGTGGGAGTATAATGCATTACATTATCAGAAATGTGAATTTCTCATTATAGAAAGGAGAAAGCATACATGGAAAGCGATAGTATTTTCCTTTGTTAAATTCTAGAAAGCACATGTTTCTGAATTTTTATGTATGACATAGTACATGATATAATGGGGATAAAATCCTCAATAATGTTTTTTACAAAACAAATGCAATGCTTCTTGTACTGGGCCTCAGCCAAAACTGAGGGCATAACCTTAAAGTATAACTCCTTCAAGGTATCCCTATAGGAAGATTTTAAATAAATTTTAAATAAGTGCATAGACAAGTGTATATTCCAAGTATGTAGATACTTAATAATCTAATATAACATAAGGGAAGTAAAAGCAATTCATATATATTAGTACGGTAAATAATAGGAAATAAAAGTATAATTCTTATACAATATCTCTGTATATCTCTCCTTTCAGGAAGGCATTTGGTAAGAAATGAAGGATTCCCAATCCAGTAGTGATGACATTCTGTAATAGGTTGAAGTCCTATCTATCAGACTCTTCTCTTTGGCAAGGCAGTAAACGGGCATGTGCCTTATAAGTATTTCCAATCCAGAGAAATAAAAGTCAAGCCCATAAATGATCTCAGAGACAGAGAGCTAAAGCAGAAACTTATCCAAAGGAAATGAGAGAAGAATGAGATCTGAGACAATCCAAAGGAGGATCAGAATACAAAGAGGAGCATAAGCAGAAGCTTGTCAGAAATTAAATTATAACAAGAAAATAGCAGCAATGAACACCAGAGTGTGAGGGCTACAATACAGCTGGAATTTTGCTTATCACTAGCCTTTGTTTGCGTAGATGAGGCAAATGCACTTAAAAAGATTGATTAAGATGTTTGAACAAAATAAATGTTTTGAAAAATAGATGGTAGTATGATTGGTTTCTTTGCTGTTAAAAATGTATGGTCATTTAACTAGTATTCCGTCTGGATGGAAAGGTCATTCACCTCCCTATTATAGTTAGAAAGAACATGACTACATGATATTTTTGCAAAAATTTTTTATCTTTAGACTATTAAAGTATGTGAACAAGTAAGTGTTTGATAGAATATAAAGAGCACCCACCATATACCATGCGACAGAGGGACTTTTTTTGGAGGGTATGAGATGTGAGGAAGTCTGGAAATATTTTTCATGAGTATTACCAGCCACCTATTGTAGCCATCAAAATGCCTCAGTTTTCTCCAACAAAACAGCCAGCTCTATACAGAATGTACAACCTCAACACCTGCCAGAATGAGTTAACTGCAAAAGTGATCCCCTGATAACTGAAGGACTTGTTATTTAATATTGTCCAAGCAAATGGGCGAGTGCCTGCCAAAGGCAAAGATCTTAACCTAGTGAATATGGAGCCATATTTTCCAGCAGAGGCAGATACCAGAACCAATTCCCTTTTAAGGTCACTCCTAATATGGAGCAATAAATTTATGCCATCTGTGCTTAGGATATTTATCCAGCCATAAAATACCATGACTTATATCAAAGTGAATGATACAATGTCATAGAGATTAATCACAAAAAAAATTTCACTCAAAATAAAGCAGAATGGTTAGGGATGTCCAAAGATAGAATGGACAAAATGGGAAAATATGCAGTGAGGGTTCTGTCTCTGGAAAAAGGTGTATATTACATGGAGCTGATATTGTAGAGGGACAATATTTAGGGCATAATTCAACTGAGAAATGGGTAGTTAACTCGATGACATATTTAATATTTTAAACTTCATTGCTTCTGGATGCCTTTTGTCCAGTTTTCTTCCCTGGATTTCTGAGCTTTCATTGCTAAATTTTCCTGCTTGGATTATTAATCTCTATAACCTATTTTCCCTCAATTATTTATTCTCATCTTAATCTTCCTACACACATAGACATCTTCAATCTTTACTTCTGCATTCAACCACTCAGTGCCAGTTTTAAACTTGCAGCTTTCCTGTCTGTAAGGAGGCTATGACCTCCTTGCTTCAATCCTGTCACACTTCTATCCTATCACTGCCCACATGCCAGAATGCAATTGTTTGGACACAGATCAAATTAATTTTTCCAATTATGGTCGACTTTAAGTAACTCTAACATTTGGTAAATTTTGATTCCTATTATTGAGCATCAGAATTAGAGCGTCTTACCCATCCAGTTATAGGCAGCACTAGGCACCCATAAACTTCCCCATGTGAGGGGCTTGCCCCGTAAATTTTAAGATATGGAGTAACAGAGCAGAATGCATGCTCCTGTGTGTAGCTATGCTCCAAGAGAAAAAGGAGGACAAAGAGATAACTGTTGTTGCTTAAATGCATTCCCAAACTCACTAATCAGCCCACTTTTTTTTTTTTTTTTTTTTTTGAGCTGGAGTCTCACTCTGTCACCCAGGCTGGAGTGCAGTGGCACACTCCCGGCCACCGCAGCCTCGACCTGCTGGGCTCCGACGATCCTTTTGCCTTAGACTTCCAGGTAGCTGGAACTACAGGCGTGCGCTACCACGCCCGGCTAATTTTTTTGATTTTATTGTAGAGATCAGGCGGATCGAGACCCAGGCGGGTCTCAAACTCGTGGGTTCAAGCAATCCACACACCTCAGCCTCCCAAAGCACTGGAATTACAGGCTGAGCCGCCAAGCCCGGCTTCAGCCCACTTTTTTACTCCAAGGGGAATTAAAAGTGATGAGGCAAAATTTAAAAAAAAAAAATTCCAGGAAGAAATTGGAAGAAATCCCTCCTCTTGGAAATTAGAGGAAGAAGGAAGAAGGGCCTCCCTCTCCCACCACCAAGGATTATACTTGAATCAAGGTGGCATACAAAAATCTAGATGATTTATTCCAAGTCAATTTTGAGTTATCATATTAAGATTGGTGTGGGTGAGGGTTGAGAGAGGTTCAGGGGATGAGAATCCTAAATGAAGACTCTCTCTTACTGACCAACTATCAGGACTACTACGTGTCATAAAATAATATTCTATTCCAAAATTCATGTTCTCCTGTTATTTAATTTGAGAAACTCTTATTTTAAATCTGCTTTGTGCCAGACTATGAGATACAAAATAAAATGTACTGGTCCCTCACCTCAAGGTGCTTTTGTTCTAGAAGGCAGGAGTTGTGAAGACAATTGTCAAGAGACAACTGAGCTATAACCAAAACAAGCACATGGTGCCAGAAGAGCTCAAAGAAGGACTCTTAAATCAGACTAATAAATCCCAGGATATCTGTCACCAGGGAAAAGGTGACAGCTATCCTGGGATTTAAAGGATGACTTAGAGGCACAAATGTAGGAGAGAGAGAGAGAGGTTTAGAATGACAGAGGGAGTGGAACAAGATGCATCTGAGAACAACACACAGGTTAGAAGGACATGGTAGCATCACATTTTTTAAATTACACTGAAAAATGGATTAAAAAGGCAGCCTCTGGCAAATGGTCTAGGCAAAACATGAGGCAATTTAAAGCAATTAAGATGCAGAGAGGAAGCAATTGATCTGGGGACATTTACGTTTAGAATCAATGGACTGGTATCTCTCTGCAGAAGGTTATGTGGAGGTAAAGGAGCCAAGGATGACTTCTAAATGACTAAATCTAGATGCCAGACTGGACCATGTTCCATCTCCTAAGGCAGAGTCTTTCCTCCAAAGCTGCCTCATCCTGTTGGAACATGTGTGCCCTGTAATCCAAACGCTTCATTGTGTTCCAGAGAGAGCTCAGCATATGCAGAATCCAGGCTTGTGTGATACTAGAGAGTTGCACCTCTGGGTTTCCCAGAAAATCAAGAGTTAACTGTATTTACGAGGTTGGTATGTACTACATTCATCCTCCTCCCTCTTTGTCTCATATTATAATCACTCAGCTCTTGATAATTAACATGACAACTGACCCTTTGACAATTACATTAAACTGCACGACTTTTTCCACCTCTGATACTACATAGTAATAATATGCATGATAGAGATTGGGAGGCTTTCTCCTTTAATACACTGGCTGGGGCTAAAACATTCAGGACATCAAAACAGATGGCAATAGGCACTATATTCTATATACAGCTCAACCTCTTCCATATCAGCAGTGCAAAGAATGGCTGACAGAAAATCTATGGCTCAGGCTCCAGCATAGAAAACATTAATGCAAACATTCTCTGCCCAAAGGACTTGGCATTTACCACACTTTCTACTGGAAGCACAAGGTTCCTGTGCCAAAGGTCAGGGGCAGAGGGATTAACTTTTCCCATATATTTAAGCAAACTGTCCATCACAGCAAAAGTGCAGGCACACACATATACACACACACTTCACTTACTGTAGTTGATTATGAAAAAGGTCAGCTGAGTGATTAGCTGCCAAACAAACACACACACACACACACACACACAAAACACCTGCCAACATTAGCAAAATAGAAAAGAATGACTAGTTCTCTAACTTCAAACAACAAAGAAAATCTGGTCATTCCTGTCAATAGAATCTATTGCTTTCAAAGATTGAAATGCAATGATGTTTGCTTTTCAGTTCAACGGGTCATTTATTCCCCAAAGATCTTTGCAAAATGAAAAAAATAAGACAAACAATCATGTGCCAAGATGTCAACATTTGTATACATTTGATGACGCTCCCATCTTAATAAATGAATTATTTGCCAAATAGTGTTTGAGGAGAACTTCACCTCTTCAAATGTAACATTACAATATACTTATAAAAATCACTTAGGGAATTTCTATATGTCACTTATCAAAGGATATGCCATTTATCGAAAAATAAAGTATCTTTTCCAGCTTTTCTCTTTTCTTGGGGATCCAGACCATTACATATATGTGATGCATAGGGAACATAATTATATATTGCGAATTGCATATATTTTGCATATTACACATCACATGTATTTACATACCATATATATTGTGTTATATGTTATAAAGCATATAAAATGTAACATAATATGACAAATATATTTATATTTTTAAATTTCTATTCCCTCAACACTAAAATCTAAGGCTTTTCTATTTATAGTCTTTAATTTTGTGCATTCACTTTCTCCCCCAAAATCTATCTAGAGTGATAAAAATATGCATCCTGGTGGAGTGTATAAGAATGCTCTTAGCATGCCCCCCTTCTCTCCATTTTCTTGAGTACATCTTGTGAGTCCCAGGGAAGTATTTAATCACAAGCTGTGAGTGATGTCATCCACTTATGTGTCATCTTGCACATCCGTCTCAGGGCACATTGGGAATGGACAACGCCTCCCATGGGGTCAGATAAAAAGGAAAAGCTTCTTTCCTCCCAGATAGGTTTGAATGATGCAAAGCAGGTCAGGTTTAAAAAAAAAAAAAAAAAGGCTTCTCTGTGAAATTCAAAGCCAAAAAAGAATTTAAATTGAATCTTTGACAGACATTGCTTTTAAAGAGACCTCCTATCAGTAAAAAGTGCTGTTCACCAGGTGATTTCGCATATATTTTTAATGCCAATTTGTGTCAGTATTGACACTCTGTTTTGACGGTGAGAGGAATTAAAATGATTCTGAGTACCTGAGGTGACTCTATTGACACATCCGATTATTCTTAATGTTTCAACAGCAAAGTAAAGTGGAGCAAAGCAGTCGCCCTACCATGCCTGGCTTATTAAAGCCTTTTTCCAGCCAGGACTATGCATCTCGAAAGGAAGAGATATTTCAAATAGAAACAGTTGGCTTTGAATATTTAAAAAAAAGACTCAGAATAACAAATTCTCTACCCTTTAAAGGTTATGTTCATTCTTTGCAGTGGGAATATACAAAACTGGCTCTTTATCAAGGAGGCAGAATTTCCTCCCTTGGGAATTCCCTGACTCCAGAAGCTCAAGCAGGAAGAGTCAAAGCCCAGCAGCTGCCACAGGGCCTGGACTCCGGGCCTGAAGGCTCCCAAGGTCTACCTGGAGATTGCAGCAAGGATCACAGGTCTATCCTTTCAACAAGGTATGTTAGACAAAGGGATCTAGGGTATCTAGGGTTTCATGAATCGTCATACTCTCATTCAATACTAAATCTTCTCATCATACAGGAGGGCCCAGCTTGTAGAAAGTCAACTGTTCAATTGGTTAAGAATTACTCCCATAACTGAAGTCTACATGGATAAAGTACAAAGGACAATGAAGATTTAGCTCTCGTCAAGCCAAGGGAGACACCAATTATAACATCTCTCTTCCAAGATAAAAATGTCATCCTACCAAGAAGGGCTACATATGCTTTTTGGTTTGGGGGGTTTGGGTCTTATTTATTTTAATTGACAAATAAAAATTATATTATCGATCAGGCATGACATGATGTTTGGAAATATGTATACATTGTGGAGTGCCAGATTTTTTTTAAGTTTGAAAGAGTTAATAGCTTATTATTTTCTCAAGGTGTTAAAAAGTATCTGGCCCACTGGTAAGGACCACAACCAGTAAAATTGTACCTTGGAATTCCTAGACTTAAGAATTATTCTAAAGCAGGAATTTGTCATCAAGGGTAGGTTTGGGGAGTTTATTTACAACTGATATTTACTTTTCATTTTTGTTTTCCAGTGTTTGTTTGCTTTTTTTTCATCTGATCCAATGCAACCTGGGATAGAAACTATCTGCTCATGCCTATGACTATGGGATTTCTAAAACATATTTCTTCATCGGTGTGTTTGTATATGAATCTAAGTGGAAGAAAGCAGCTAATTCTCCCTAAAAGACATATTTTGCAGCTATCTGTGAAAAACAGGCGAGCCACTGCTCGCCTTGTGCTGGTAATCACAAAGCATTTTTCTGAAAGCTTTGTAAATGCTTTTCACCCTACAGATAAGAGATTTAAAGTAGACAGAAATAAATGACAGAGCTCGGAGTGACTTACCTCTACGGCATTGCCGCTTGCCTAGCAGGCTGAAAACTCCAGGCTTTTCACAGTCCCTGTCAGGTTTGACTCTCCTGCTGCCAGCCAAATTGGGACAGCAAATAAGGTGGTGTGGAGAAAAGAATGTAAACAGGACTCAAGTCAGCCAGACCAAGGGCTGAACCCAGTTCTGCCACTGACTATCTGTGAAGACCAGCTTCTCCTAGAGTAAAATCTGGACGATAAGCAGTTAGGAAGAGTAAATTAAAGTGCCTGGGCTAGTGCTTAGAACACAGGAACTGATTGTTTTTCCTGCCTGAAGCATATACATAGCTTTATAGTCACATCTTGAATGCAATCTTAATATAACAATTCACTTTTACACACCAAAGTAAGAAGTATCCTACAAGTGATATCCTACTCATCACTTTACTTAGACCATACACGCCTTCAAATCCTCAGCAGTGTACCCTACACCACAGAAGGCAATGGAAACATTTTCTTCCCTAGAAGCATTGTTCTCTCCAATTTAGGAGAGAGCCCCAGAGGCTGGGCTAACAATGGAACAGATACCTAGCATGTATGATGCTGATTCTCAGCACTGCTAGAGCTCCGGAGTATCAGCAGAGGATAACTGAGAGAAATTTTTTTTGGCAATTCTTATGTTTATAATTGGTTCACTATAGCAAAAAAAATAAAAAAAGAAAGAGAGATTTCCCAGGTATACCCAAGGGTAAGTTTTTCAATATCTTCCCTAATCCACAGAGGATGTTAGCCTTAGCTCTGTCTACTCTGTCCTTAGCTCTGTCCACAGTGAGACCCAGTACACTGCTCAACCTTGGCTCCTTCCAGTCCTGTCATTCTCCACATCCCCCTTGACAAGCAGAGGAATAAGATGCCATGGCCCCATGTACTCTCCGTTCCTAAGCTCTCTGCCTCTGCTCTTCTTCTTTTCCCAACACTGGCTCTCAAAATGTATTTTCTGGCTTTGCCATTGCTTGACTTGCCTTCTTTCTCCCTCATCCTAGACTCTCTTTTTCTGATCATTATCAACATCAACACAGAATTACACTGTAATTTAAAAACTACAATGTATTTAAAAATATATTAAATCACATAGGTATATAATATACATAGTAACAAAGTCACCTGAAAAACAAATATGTATTGTACATATATTTTGTCTTTATAAATCATTTTAAATAAACATATATGTTCTAATACATCTATTTTAGAACTCTTTTGGAAGAAACTAGAGAGAGAAAGAGAGACAGGAAGAGAGGAAGGGAGAGGGGAGTTTAAGTATATCAATACATGAAAGAACAAAATAAAATCTCTTTTCAGTTTTTTGTATGTGTTACTTTACAGTAGTCTCCAATTGCTGTTGCCTTCTTCAAGATCAATATCCCCAAAGGTGTTAATCAAGTATGAATTAAGACAAAATCCTCTTTCAGCTCTTAAATCTACACATTGCCAAATGCCCCAAGACAACAGCAATCAACTCTCCAAAAGGGTAACTCTCCATCCATCATCCCAATCAAGTTCTGCTTTTGTCATTGAATCCATAAGTTCATTCAACAGATATTCATTGTGCATCCACCAGAAACCAGACACTAGCCTGCACTGGGGACTCAAAAATGTAAAAAGAAAAAGCACTGTTCTTGTTCTTGACCCGGAAGAACTTAAAATATGCGAGGAAGACAGAGAAACCAGCAATTAAAATAAAGAATGGGTACAAAGTTAGAATTACACACATGACACAAGGAGGGCTAGTGGAGAAACATAACTCAAACTAAAAAGTCTTGGAGGGCTTCCCAGATAAAGATGATTTTACTATGGATGGACATGCAATCTCCAAACAGGTACCAAATACATCATGGTATTCCCAAATAGCATATGCGATGACATGGAAGCATGAAACAGCACTACGCTTATTGAAAAACTGCTTTTCCTATAGTGAATGAACCTCAGATTGTAGCATTAATAAATAAGACAAGAGAAGCGAGCATAGCTAGATCATAAAGAATTTTGGGGTGCTAAATTTATCCTGTGGGCAGTAAGGACTGTTAAATAATTTTAATCAGAGAAATGATGAAGTAAGATTTGCATTTAAAAAGCTATGCTGCAGGGTGAAGGCTAAATTAAAGCAGGGAGGTGGTGCAGTTAGAAAGCCGATTAAGCTAGAAATCCAAGTAAGAACTGCTAAAACAGAGGACTAGGCTATGAAAGAGTAGGGGGGTTTTTAGAGACGAACTCGACGTGTCATTTATAGCTATTGGACGAGAAAGAAGGTGGGCAAAATCATCTGCGATGACTCCTGGGTTTCTATCTTTGGTAGAATGGTGGAGCTATTTCTTAAGATAAGGACTATGGAAGGATGACACATTTGGAAGAAAAATAAATAGTTTGAACACTGAATTTGAGGTATCTAAAAGAAGAGTAGTCGATGGACAATTAGATGAAGTTCTGGAGATCAAGAGAAAATCTGAGCAAGAGAAAAGAAGGCCTTTAAAAAGATAGTTAATATTGAATATACTGGATGCATGCCTACTAACATGATATCTTTCTTCTTTTGTTTCTTTCTCTCTTTTCTTCCACCTCAATATTTTCTATTTTCTCTTACCCACAACAACTTTCAATCATAGTATAACTAATCAAAGAGATCTTTTATAAGTCCTACTACATACTAAGGCAAAAAAATAAGAAAACTAAACTCATGATATCAACCAAGTTTAATAAAATCAATTTAGTAAAATGGTGTTATATATAAAATAGCAGGTGCTACACATAAGTGAAAGAAGCACTCTGAACTTTAAGTTCTGTTAAACAGAATTGCTTCCATGCTTTCTACCTTGCAGTATTACTAAATAGGATATTGCTTCGTTTTATTGTTTACCAAATGCCCATACATGATTGTATAATAGGACTTCACGTCCTGCCTGCTACTTATCTTTTCCAGATAACTATCAAGAATAATCACTTATATTTGCAATATAGAAACAGTGAAGGCAGAACATTTGGGGTCCATGACACATCATTTTGGGGCTCTACAAAACACCTATCTTCAGAACAGAACATGTATAGCTCTTTCCACTCTTTCAGATTCAGTGCTGAAGGTGTAGAGAATCTACTCCAAACTGCAAATTATTTTGAATTGGACACACATGCCACGCATTTGTGACAGCCCAGCATTTGGCAGATATCACGTGTCCCGTCAACAAATGCAGGAGAAAATGACTTTTCCCCCCTCAGGCACTATGCTACAGAAAAACCACGACGACAGTCCTTCTCTGGTATTATGTTTTGTGGGAGGAGAGAAGTTCATTTCAAATTAATTTATGATCTGTGAAAAGTGCTAGAAACATGCTTCACTGCACCAAGAAGAATAGTATGCACCACTCCCTTGTCAAATCCATTTGAGGGACTCTCAAGAGCGGGACGATGTTCCCTGCTCCTGGGCCAGTCTGCCTGCATTAGCTGCTTGTATTCAGAACCATGGAATCAATTTAAGGAGTCAAAGAGAGCCTGTCACTTGGAGAGACTTGGAAAGACAGCACTGAATGCTGCCCCCGTGTCTGAAGGCTGAGCCTGGAGGAATTTCAGTCCACCAGAGATACCACCTGGACCAATACACATACTTTTTTTTTTAAAAAAAAAAAAACAAACCAAGTCCCTTTCCTTTACAAGAACTTCATTTCTCATTACTAGAGTCTGTTCAGGGCAATAGCCAGTTTTTCATCCAGTTTTGCACTAATGGAACACTTGTCAATAGCCAATTGGTGCCATTTGATCCAGGGCTTACACATACCAAGAGACTTCGTTACAATCACCAAATGTGTCAGACTCTGATTAAAGTTGTTTTTCCTGCGGGGTTTATAGATCTATATCTATTTTGCTGCTCCCCAGCTGTCTCATAACTCAACTATGAAGCTTTCCTTCAAATCTAGGCTTTTTGGTTGGCACCTGTTTGTGTACAGCAATATTACTACTACACACAATTATAAAACCATTTTCAGAAATTTATAAACTTTCCCTTAGACCCAAAGCAATTCACACCCGCCATGTCTAAAAACTTTTATTAATTATTGGAGAGAAAATAAAATATTCTGGCATCAAACCCAAACATAGACCCTGCAGGAATCTTTTTTCTTTAAATAATAAATATCATTGTATTGACAGTCAGACTTGGACCAGCTAAAAGATAAAGAAATATTTGTTCAAGGCTTCTCAATAAGGAGGGAAGCATGTTGTTATGGAACCCAGAAGCCCTTTTCACATGTGTTTAAAATATTTGTTCTGAAACTGTGAGAAGCTAGTTGATCTCAGAGACAAGGTAAAGCACAGAGACCAGGTCACTTATGGTGACCGCTAGAGCTTGAGACAGATATCATCCAAATGATGGTTAAGATAGAACACAGGTGCCCAAGAGCTAAGTAAGTTATATGTGGGAGAAGAAAAAAGTTAAATACACACACACACATCCCAGAAAACCATAAATCAGGACACAACTGCATCAGAGCTCGAGGTAAGGTTGTAAAATAAAACTGATAAAACA
>CAUYQG010183086.1:0-13793 GCA_963574415.1 Tarsius wallacei
TCCCTGCTGAACATCAAGGTCAAGCTGGAGGCTGAGATAGCCACCTACCGCCGCCTACTAGAAGACGGAGAGGACTTCAGTCTCAGTGATGGCCTGGACAGCAGCAGCTCCATCCAGACCATCCAAAAGACCACCCGCAAGACAGTGGACGGCAAATTGGTGTCTGAGACCAATGACACCAAAGTTATGAGGCGTTGAGGCGGCAGGAACAGGGTGTCCTTCGGGGGGGGAAGCAGGAAGTCAATAGGTCAGAGGTCAAAAAATTAAAAAGAAGTAGAGTACAGAAAAATGAAAAACTGCAATTTTAAAATTTTACATATTTGTCAAAACTATATTTTTAGCAGAGAGAATTTTTTGTCAAAATATCTCTACCACAAGAAATATTAAATGAAGTTCTTCACACAGAAAGATTATGATCAAACTAGATGGGGACTTGAATCTACACAAAGAAATGGAAATAACTGAATCGAGAATTCAGGTAAATATGAAAAGCATTGAAATTATCTTTTAAAATAACTGACTATCTAAAGCAAAAGCAATGGCAATGTATTCTAGGATTTATAACATGAGTAGAAGTGAAATTTATGACGATAGCACAAGGAACAGGAGGGAAAGAACGAAAGTATACTCTTGTAAGGTTCTTGCACTACATGTGAAGCAGGATAATGTTATTTAAAGGTACACTCTGAAATGAGTGAAAAAAATAAAGATTCTCTCTGATTGGAAAGATAAGTATATATATATATATAATATATAGTAAACCCTAGAGCAGCCACTAAGACAAAAAAGAGGTATGAGTAATAATCTAATAACTATGTTAAAGTGAAATCATAAGCATATTCAATACAAAAGAAGAGGAAAAAACAAAAAATAGGAATAGTAGAACACAAAGCAAGATGATACATTTAAGTCAAGCATATTAATAATTGCATCAATTTTAAATAGTCTAGGCACTACAAATAAAAGTCAGAGACTGTCATATTGAATTTGGATTTTAAGAAATAAGACCAAAAATAAAAGATAAAAAAGAACTACCTCACATGATTTTGTGAGGTATAAATCAGTATAAAATTGCTAGTGCAGTCTGTCTGGAAGTACATACAGTACTCAGTAAACTTTCTTCCTCTGTTCTTGTTTTATCAGTGTTTTTGCTCAAAAACTATTTAGATGTATGCTGCCCAATATGGTAATCACTAACTATGTGAGGATATTGAGCATTTGAAATGTGACTTCTATAAATTGAGATGTATAAGTATAAAATACACAATGGATTGTAAAAACTTAACATGAGAAAAATGCAAAATACCTCATTTAATAATTATATCTATTACATGTTAAAATGGTACTGTTTTTTATATATGAGAGTCTACAAATATATGTTAATCTTTTTCTTACCCACAGCCAGCATACTGCTAAGGAGACAGAAATTGGAACCATTTCCCCCGAAAACTGAAACAAGACAAGGATGTCCACTCTCACCCCTCTTTTTCAACATAGTTTTGGAAGTCCTAGCTAGACAATCAGACAAAATAAGGAGATCAGTTGCATCCAAATAGGAAAAGAGAAAGTCAAGTTATCCCTCTTTGCAGATGATATGATGCTATACCTCAAAAATCCAAGAGAATCTGTCAAAAACTTCCTTGCACTGATAAAGGACTTTGGCAAAGTCTCAAGGTATAAAATAAATGTGCAAAAGACAGTTGCAATTCTATACACCAACAATAGACAAACAGAAACCCAAATAAAAAGCACAATTCCATTTACAATTGCCACAAAAAAATCAGATACCTTGGCATCTTCCTAACCAGAGACATGAAAGACCTTTACAACAAAAACTACAAAACACTGCTCAAAGAAATCAAAGATGGCACAAACAAATGGAAAAATAGTCCAGGCTCCTGGACTGGAAGAATCAACATTGTTAAGATGTCCATCCTACTCAAGGCAATCTACAGATTTAATACAATAGCCATTATATTACCAGCAGCATTATTCTCAGACCTGGAAACAACAATACAGGATTCATATGGAAGCATAAATGACCACGAATAACCAAAACAATTCTCAGCCAAAAAATAATAATAAGCAGGAGGAATCACACTCCCACACTTTAAAATTTATTATAAAGCTACAATAATCAAAACAGCCTGATATTGGTACAAGAACAGGCATATAGACCAATGGAAAAGAATAGAGATACCAGGAGCAAAACCCCAATTTCTCAACCAACTCATCTTCCACAAAACCTCCACCACCAACCAACCACTGGGGAAAGGAGAACCTATTCAGTAAATTGTGCCGGGAAAACTGACTGACCACAGGAAGAAGATTAAAACAAGATCTCTACCTATCACCATACACAAAAATCAACTCTAAATGGATCAATGACCCAAACGTAAAGCCTCAAACTATAAGAACCTTAGAAAATGCAGGAGACATCCTTATGGAAATTGGAACTGGCAATCAATTCCTCATCAAAACCCCAAGTGCCCATGCCATAAAAGATACACAAGTGGGGCCTCATCAAACTGACAAGCTTCTGCAAAACCAAAGAAACCATCAAGAGAGCAGGGAGACAGCCCACAGACTGGGAAAAAATATTTGTCAACTGTATGTCTGACAAAGGCCTAACATCTAGAATCTACAAGGAACTCACATGTGCCAAAAAGAAAAAAACAGCTCCATTACAAAGTGGGCAAAAAATATGAATAGACACGTCTCAAAAGAAGACATACAAGCAGCCAACAGATTCGTGAAAAAATGCTCAGCCTTACTACTCATCAAAGAAACACAAATTAAAACTACACTGATATACCACCTAACTCCAGTCAGGATGGCCATCATCAATAACCCGAAAAACAACAGATGCTGGAGAGGATATGGCGAAAAGGGAACACTTCTACACTGTTGGTGGGAATGTAAACCAGTACAGCCTCTGTGGAAAACTGTGGCAACCACTAAAAGTTCTAAAAATCGACATTCCGTATGACCCCACAATCCCCCTACTGGGAATATACCCGAAAGAATTCAAATCACTCTATAAAAATAAAGACACCTGCATACATATGTTTATCACAACATTGTTCACATAGCAAGAACATGGAACCAACTGTGCTACCCATCAAAAGAGGACTGGATTTTTTAAAATGTGGTTCATACACACGATGGTATATTACGCAGCCCTAAAGGAGAACAAAATCATTAACTTCACAGCAACCTGGAAGGACTTAGAGTCTATAATACTGAGTGATGTATCACAGAAACAGAGAACTGAGTATCCCATGTTCTCACTCATAAGTAAACCTTGAATAATTATCGTAATAGTATAAGAAAAGGATTGGCAGTAGCAGGAAACTGCCGGGGGTGAGGGGAGGAGGTGGGATTGGCAGTAGTGAAAATCTGCCAGGGGAGGGAGGGCACAGCTCATCAACAAGGGCACCTGCATAATGAACATTTGTATACCTAACCCTGAATTGTACCCCACATCTTTAACATTAAAAAATTAAAAGAGAAAAAGCAATTTTCTTAATGTACTGAAAGAAAAATTTTATTTACATATGTATTTATCCTTACTTTCTATCTCTACTGAATAGTACTGATCCAGAAATGAGAAAATTCAAGAACTCAAACATATTAATAAAATTTCCAGTTTATATATGTTTAAAAAAGACCAAAACAAATGCGGTCTAAAAGATCCACACTTATTAAAACTAAAATAATTTTAAAAGCTATGCAAATACCAATCAAAAGGATATTGGCATGGTTATACAAATAAACACAAAGTAGACTTCAGTACAATAAATATTATCAAGATAAAGGAGTCCATTCAATAAGGATCAAGGATTAAAGTTAATCAAGAAGACATTACAATACTAAATATGCAGGTACTTAATGACAGAGCCTTAAATTCACAGACAAAAAACTGCTAGGAGTGAAAGAAGAAGTAGATAAATTCACAAATATGATTACAGGTTCAAAAATCTTCTTTCAGTAGAAGAAAGAATAAGTAAACAAAAATTAGTGAGAATATAGAAGATTTAACAATGCTATCAATAAAGTCCACTCAATAGCAGTAAAATACACATTTTTAATATATTATATTCTGGGCCATGAAACAAATCTCAACAAATTTCAGATAACTGAAATCATACAAAGTATGGCCTCTGACAAAGGAAATTAAACAGAAATGAGTATCAGAAAAATATCTTGAAACCCTTTAACATTTGAAAATTAACACATTTTAAAATAACACATAAGTCAAAACATTATGAAGGAGACTAGTATTTTAAATCTAATTAAAATAAAAACTAAACCCAACAAAATTTGTAGCGCATACTTAAAGCAATACTTCAAGGGATAGTTACATTAAATGATTATGTTAAAAAACAAAAGGTACATGTAACTAACTTTCCTCCTTAATAAAATAAAATTAAATCCAAAGTAGGCAAGAGAAAGATATAATAAAGATGATATAGATATAAAGTAATACACAGGAAAGAAAAAAACAATAGAAAAAAATCGGCCGGGCTCAGTGGCTCAGCCTGTAATCCCGCGCTTTGGGAGGCCGAGGTGAGTGAATTGCCTGAGCCCGCGGGTTCGAGACCCGCCTGGGCAACTTGGCGAGACCTCATCTCTACAATAAATCAAAAAAAAATTAGCCGGGTGTGGTAGCACGCGCCTGTAGCTCCAGCTACTTGGATCGCCGGAGCCCAGCAGGTCGAGGCTGCAGTGGCTGGGAGCGGCCACTGCACTCCAGTCTGGGCGACTGAGTGAGACTCCAACTCAAAAAAAAAAAAGAAAGAAAGAAAGAAAAAAATCAGTCAAGCTCAGTGTTTTGTTTTGTTTTGTTTTGTTGAAAAGACAGTAAAACAGATAACCTCTAGCCAGACTGAAGAAGAAAAGGAAGACAGGATCTCACTTCTGTGTGGAATCTAAAAAAGCTGAACTCAACATAGGTTAGACCCCCCCCTCCATGGACCACTGAGGGAAAAGAGGTGAATCAGATCAGGACTCACCCCAACTCGTCCAGTCAGGATGGCCCTAACTCAAAAAACAAAGATGCTGGAAAGAATGCAGGAAAAAGGGAACATTTCTACGGTGTTGGTGGGAGTGTAAACTAGAATAACTTTTGTGGAAAACAGTGTGGTTTCTTAAAAGAGTGGATTCTTAAAAGAGCTAAAAATCAGCCTTCCATACAACCCAGCAATCCCCCTTCTGAGAATAAACCCGAAGGCACTTAAATCACTCTATAAAAAAGATACTGCACATGCATGTTTATTGCAGCATTATTCACAATAGCAAAAATATGGAATTAACCATGCTACCTATCAAAAGTAGACTGGATAAAGAAAACGTGGTACATATACACGATGAATATTACACAATCATAAAGAGGGACAAAATTATGGACTTCACAGCAACTTGGATGAATTTAGAGTCTTTAATACTCAGTGATCTGTCACAGAAACAAAGATCTGAGTACCAGATATACTCACTCATAAGTGGACCCCGAACATTTATCATAATACTATAAGAAAGGAATTGGCAGTAGTAGGACACTGCCAGGGGAGAGGGGTGGACATGACATCAGTAAGGGTACCTGGTCTCAAACTAGGCAAAGTGAGAACCAAAGGAAGGCCCAAACTTTACCTGTACAATGACCTTTTTGTACCACTTATGTACCTAACCCTGAACTGTATCCCACATTTTTAAAATTAAAAAAACAAACTGAACTCATAGAAGAAAAGAGTAAACACGGCAGTTACGGGATAGGAGGGGAGTGAGGTTGGGTTGACGTTGGTCAAAGGATACAACAGCAAGAAGCAAGGGTCAGGAAATATATTGTGTATCATGGCGATTATAGTCCATAGCAATATGTTGTATTCTTGAGAATTGCTGGGAGTAGATTTCAAGTGTTCTCCCCACAAAAAAATTATGAGTATGCAAAGTAATGGTATGTTAATTGGCTTGATTTAGCTATCCCACAGTGTATACATGTTCCAAAATATGTTGTACACAATAAATATGTACATTTTTGTCAATTTAAAATTATTAACTTTTAAAGTATAGAATAGTCGTGTCAAAATACAGGCTGCACTCATCAGTGGAAGATATTACAACCTTCAAAAATTACGGCTACAGAGAATGTTAATAACTGGGGGAAATGCTTTTTCTTATACTGTTAAGCAGGTCAAAGAGGATTCAAATTTGATTACAAATTTGCCTCAAAAAAGTTGTAATGCATAAAAAGAACAGTGCTTATATGTTAACTGCTACAAAACTGGAAGATGATTGGTAATTTTCTTTGTTTATAGCCCACTAGGTTAGTTGTTAATTTATCAAGAAAGTCACCTCTATTCTAGAGTAAGGAAACTAGAGAATAGTAGTGTGTGTTTGTTGTTGCCACTGTCTGTATCGAGTTCTTAGCACCATGACCTCACTAGGTATGTACAGGTCCCAAAACACTCCAGGATTTGGTTTCCTCATCTGTAAAATGTGGATGATAAAAAAGTTTCTATCTCGAAGGGTGGTTGGAGAATTAAATGAGAAAATGCATGAAAAATGGATTACCCATTGTATCTGCTCAATAAAAGTAAACTGTTCTCTGTGGAAATGTACAATGTGTTGGAGGAAATTCAGGTGAGTCACTCTTTCTTTATTATCTGGATTTCCTTACGAAGTTTTTCTTAACAACAAAAAAACACCTTTAGAACAATGCCTCCCAATACTGACCTTTAACTTTTCAAAAATATTTTTCAAAATAATTATATTTTTATGTTTTCACATGAATGCACTTAAACCAAATCTTATATGTGAAGAATTAATTTTTCAAACTAAGTTAAAATTAAGAAATATTTTTCTTCTTAAAAAAAATAGGCCTGAATCATCGAGAAACTAGTGTCAAAATCTAAATATTCTTATATATTTTTGTCTTGGTCATTCTTTATTCTCTATAAGAAAAAAAATAAGAAAGGCAAGAATTTTCTAGCATTAGAGATTTTTCATTAGACAAAAAGTGTTTCTATTGTGATGCAAACTCAAATATAAGCACTTCAGCTATTGCTCTACACAAGCAAAACTAAAAACTCATTTCCTTTGTTTCCATAGAGCAGAATATTAAGACATTATTATGATCCATCAATTTCATTTCATGACATACTAAATACATGGTTGGAATACATTCTACTTGAAATTTTAAATTGCTCTGCCACATATCATCTTTACATATAAGTTTAGCAGAATGATATTTTCTTTTAAATATCACTTAAGATCACTCAATTATGAGAGGAGAAAGAGAGAGCCCTTTAGTAATAGTATTGTTGAATATTGGAATAAAAATCCTTGAGCTCCTTGTCTTATGAAATAAGTCTTTTTGTGTGCATAAAATATAGTTCAATATTAAGCATTTTCTACAAAATGGGGGACAAATCCCAGAGTAATCTTCACACAAAGTTATTTTAGGTGCCTAATGCCTGTAAAATTATAGTTGTGCCTTGTCCTAAAGTTGAGGGTCTCTCAACATTTTCATCATAAACCCCGTTTTTCAGGGGCTTATAACTCAACTATAGAAATTTGCTTCAGGATGAAACTTGGAATACCCAGTTTCAGTCTGATCTAGTTATAGCCAGTCGAAATAAAGACCCAAAATTTTGCATTATATCTTTCTCATTTGGCTATCTATATTTTTAAGTTAAAAAGAAAAACACTTTCAGACATTTCTACCAGATTCTCATTTTTCAAAAGTCTTTATCTTTGTCATTTTTGAAATATAGCAAAAAGGATAAAAAGAAAATTTAATGAGTGATTAGTGTCTCAAGAGAAAGATAAAGAGGTGCTGAATCTCTCACAGTCAACTCACCCTCCAAAATCCAAGTAAGGTCAGTAGATATTGAAACTCATTATAACATAATGACATTTATTTTCAGTGAAGAGCCTTTATTGAATGAGAACAGAATACCTAATTGAAGCCTATAGCATTGAAAGTCTTGGGAACATTTAACCATAAACGTTCACTCTACAATGAAGCAATATTTTAATTTTAAAATGTAAAAAAATAAAATAAAACAAAACTATCCTGAAATAATGTCAGTTATCCTATTGCAAACACGTTTTCTTACACACAAGGAACTACTTTTCCTTAATGAGAAAATTTGTCACATTAGTAAGTGTAAAGATATTTAAATATAGATGCTATTACTTAAGCAAACTAGAGCTTTTACATGTTTATTGTTATAAGTTCTGGAGAAGGTGTGCAGAAAAGGGTATTTTGCAACCTCTTGTTTCATATACTTCCCAGCTCCTAAGTTACTATTTGACAGGATGAGGAATAACAAATGTGGTCACTGTTTGCTTTCCGTATTCCTACTAAATCCCGCCATAATCTTTCAGACCAATAGACTTATTCTTCATTGACTCATTGCCCAGTGTCTCTCATCTTTTGCACACTTCACGTTTGTTGACGCCATCTCAGCTTCACCTCTTTCGTATGTAAAGTGTTCTCCTTTGTGCCTGGCAAAGAGCAGGGACTCATAATTGCTCCCTGTACTTCTTCCCTGCTTCCCTGTCAGGTATTTATGTGCCCTGTAACAGGTCTTCAAACCCTATGTGCTCTGTGTGCACTATGCACTTTTGATTGTCTTCCATGAAGAATCAGGTCACATCTGATAGGTTAAGGATCAAGAGACAAGAAAGAAAATCAGGCTTGAGAGCTAAGGTGTGCAAACTGAAAGGTAACAAGTTTTTGTTGAAAGGCAACAAGATGAAAATCATTCTAGATTTTAATCTCTATTCTGCTGCAAGTCAGCTGTTCTTAACCTGTCTGAGACTGAATTTTCTTACCCGAAAAAAAAAAAAAGAAAAGATTTCTTACCTGAAGAAATAAAAAGATTAGACCAGAAGATTTTTAGACTCTCTTCTAGCACTAAAGTTATAGAATCCTTGTGGAAATGGGTACTTAGTCCAGGTAGGTAAATTTTTCTATCATTTAGTTCAATTAAATCCACACAGATAACAGTTTTCTCCTCCAAAAGCATTTTGATGCCCTGACTAAATATAGGATTATGGATGATAAAATCAGACTTGCTACTGAAATCATATTTTGCTAAAACATGCATGCAAAGACCGTAGAGTATGCCCTTCCCCAAAATAGGCAACTACCCATTTGACTATTGCCTGGTTGCATGGTCAAATCCATAAAATAAAAGGACAGAGGGCCATGCTGAAATCCCTAGTTCTTATAGATCTGAACTAACCCATTGGAAAATCCAGTGGCTTTTGTGGGTTAGCTGTGCATGTGAAATGCGAGCTTGTTAAGAACTTAAACCAATATTCATAATTTGATCTCAGCCAGATTCCTTTTTCTTCCCATTCCCCAGGAAAGAAAGAAGGGCTACAAAAGTGAGAAAAAGGAGGCATCGATGCTATGTGAGTCTGAATTAATTTTCAGCTCACTGTGAAAGTGTTCAAAAAACTTTAAAGTATCAGAGTTTGGGGATGCTGTCTGAGGAAATCTGGCCACCGAATGTGCCTATTCTAATAGCTATTTAACTAGGGTATGATGGAAATTAAAAGACAATTAAAACAGATCTAGGTCTTTCTCACCTTCAGAACCAGATCAGGAAGTACCACTGTCGGAATTCCCTCCAATAAGAGCTGCTGTCTGTCATTCTGGGAATCTGTGGTCCTGCTCCAACTCTGTCAAATGACTGAGGTAGATTGGGGATGCCCCTCACACCAGGGGAGAAAATATGCCCTAATATCCTTAAGATATGCTTAAAATGTGCTGTTCTCCAAATAGAAGGACAAAAGCAAGAATGCCATGGCAACCCGTAAGGACCAAGTATTTCCAGAAAGTGGAGTCATCAGATCCCCCAAGGAACCTCTGAGTCTCCCTCAATGGAGGTCCACTTCAGAGACTTCAATGTGAGCAAAGATACTAGGCAACTGTGTGCCTCTAAAGTACATGGAACATCCTTCTTTATTAAACAGCTTTAAGGTCAGAAAGTGTCATTTCAACTTGCGTCATAATACAGTACTGAACACACCATAAGTATTTAAAAGAGAGGGAATTTAATGTTACACGGGTGATAGAATTGCTGAGAAACCAAACTGGAAAAAGTGAAGCAACCCAGGGATTAGCAAGAGAAGAAAGCCACTCTCGATGCTGGAGGAATAAGGGAGGAGGCAGTATTATCAGAGCCTGGAGAATGGTGTGACACATAAGAAGCTGGAATCAGTCTGTGTGTCCAATGGGAGCTGGAGTCACAAAGTTGTGCAGCCACCAATGCAGATACAGCAGAGAAATACCCTGGGTTCTCCCTTCTTCCTGCCCATTCATCTCCTGCCTCCTACTGCCCAGACCCAGAAGGAACATAATTGACTGGGAGCCTAAGAAATGAACCTTGATGGGGTCAGCTTCCTGAGTCATGGAACAGATTTGAGGCAAAGCAAATAATATAACCGCCAGCAAAGAAGCCAAGGGCCAGAATGAGTATTTTCATCCACACATGCAACACGCATGCAATGAGCACTTGCTATGGGCCAGTCATCCCTAAAAACTACATAACTAACGTCACAGGCTTCCAAGAAGTTAAAGCGCCATAAAAAGAGACAGCTATGTAAGCAAAGAACGACAATCTCATGTGTAAGAAGTGATAAGATACGTCAGAACTCAGAGAAGGGAGTGACAGTGTAGGAAAGGTTACTTTTCATATAGTAAAGTATATTCCTTTAGTTCCTTCAGGAAAAAATGTTAGCATGTTGTATCCCAAGTTAGAAACATAGAGTCTATTCTCAACACAGCATCTCTTAAAATCCATAAAAAGTTCCTAAAGAAATTATTGTTGCTCTCTTTATTTCTGAATCCCCATGATCAATGTCTGTCATCATTGAGGGATTTTGACTGTCTCTGGAAAATGATGGCTGGAATAACCCAACCAAAATGAATATTGTGGTAAGGAGGCCATTAGGCTAGAAAGACACACAGCCAAGAGTACGCTGATAGACTTCAAGTCAAGTAGGGAGTGGTGGAGATGAGAACACATTCAGCCTTTGCAAATGTAAGGAGATTTTCCAGTAAAGCGACAATAATTTAATTACAAAAATGCTTCTGATACTGCTACCCATGAAATCTTTTTTGGCAAAAAGACTGACGGCATAAGTACAGCAGGCTAAGTGATTACTGATAGGTTTGAATTAGATCCAGATTAAAGGTACTGTGCTGGCTTTCTGTGTAGGGTGCTCGAAGCAGCGGCCAAATGTTCAAGCCTGTACCCTTCCATTCATGTATAATGTAAGGCCACTATGTTCTGTCAAGGCACATTAGCAAGGTTTCAGTCAGTGGGCTGAACATCAACATTTTTCTCTTATTATATTTATCACTAGTACAAAGTATGAACATGAGTCTGGTTGATGTTTACGGCACAAGTCAAATGCTACTGCACTCATGCTAGATGATACAACTACAGAATAATCATTTTAAAGAACAAACCATATTCACCATAAAGAAACAATAGCATTTCAATCCTTCATTGCCCCACAGTGCTATGAGTTTTGTAGCCACTGTCTTAACAGCCCGTGAAGGTTGACAAACACCTTGTGTTTAATAGCAGACTAAGAGTGTAATATCATTAAGTGATTTTTAAGCCGGGGTGTGGTTCCATTTATATACAACTGGGTTTTTTTAAATGATGCTTTGTATTTTACTGGGAACCATCCAGATTTTTATTTAAAACAGAAGTGCTGGGAAAAAAGCTTAAAAAAATGCTACACAGTTTCTGTTCTGGACCATTAATTTTTCAGTCAGATTTAACTATCATTTAATTGGTTCCTGATGCTAAAACTTGGATTCCACTTTAAATGCTTGAAACTAGAGCATATAGAATAATTTTTTATGCTGAGCTATTCATCCCAAATGTCCAGGGAAAATAAACCAATCTCAAAATAAAACTGGGCTACCTTCTGGGATGACACAAAATTAATAACATAGTCTAAGAAATAAACCTTGGGTTTGTGTTTGTCAAAAAAAAATCATTAGGGTTTCCATGATGAAGTAATATTTAATTCATATTAAATGACCAATGTAAAAGGGGGTCCCTTAACAACAGTAATAAAAAATTCACAAATTTTAAAAATCTGACCTAATTTACCAATATTTAAAATCATAATTCAGGTAAATCTGCTTTTCTCAGGTGTGTAAATAAATTTTAATACTTTTTATTTTTTATATTTATGGATTAATGAAAATAAGTGATAAAGGAAGATTGCTTGAACCCAGCAGTTTGAGTCCAGTCTGGACAATATAGTGAGACCCTGTCTCTAAAATAAATAAATAAATAGTGGTGACATCAAATCCCATTATTAATTTTTAGAGCTAAATTTCACCTTTCCAAAGATTTTAAAACAGTCCACATCATTACTTTACAATTTGAAATGTAAAAAAGGGAAATATTCCATAGGCACTTTATTTTTAGTAAAAATAAAAATAATAATTGGATAGAATTTAGCCAGAAAAGTGGCTTGAGAGATCTGCATCATAAATAGGTTTCTGTTCACACCAAACAGAGTCAATTTATAATCTGGCTCAACTAACCAGCTCAGAAAAAAAACAACCTCTGAACAGGAATTCCACACATGCAGATAAGCACTAGTGAAAATCCTTGTGAAATAACTGCTAGTTCAGCATGAACCCAGTACAATTTGCTAACCAGTCTTCTGGAGAAATGCCAAATTAGTTAGATAATTTCTCTAGCCTGCATGTTGCTGTAAAGGTGCAGTGGACACATTCTCTGGAGCTTGTTAAGGATATCTTGTAGGTCCTCAGCTCTTGACTTTGTGACAATGCTAGCCATGTTTCTATGGCTTCAATAAACACAAAGCATTTTGTAAATGAAGAGCTCTCTTAACCGCAGAAAAGAAGTTTACAGACAGTATAGCTAAGCTGTTTTCAGTGATTGATGCTGCAAGAGATAAATGAGGCATATAATGTATAATTTAATTTAGAGAAGGAAGGACAAAGTTTCCTACTCTTTCAAAAATGTTTAAGAAATACGGTTATATATTCATTCTCAGTGGTATTTTTACTTTAACACCCAATCGATACTTTCACTCTCATGCAAAGTACTAGGTATAAGCATATACAGAGGGTGCCAAAAAAAGTGGACACATTTTAAGGAAGGAAAAAACTATATTATAACAAAAGATAAATACAAGTCACGTTTGACTTCTGCAATTATAAGAGGTGCTCAGAGTGGTTACCATCAGCATCCAGACACTTCTGATTATGGCTAACTTCAAGTAATACATAGATAACATCTTTTAAAATATGTATACATTTTTCGGCACATTCAGTATATATGTATTTTTACAAATTGTTTTCACAAATCAGTTCTTGGAATCTTTTTTTTTTTTTTTTTTTTTGTTGAGTCAGAGTCTCGCTCTGTTGCCCAGGCTGGAGTACAGTGGCACGCTCACGGCCACTTCAGCATCAACCTGTGGGCTCAGGCGATCCTTCTGCCTTAGCCTTCCAAGTAGCTGGAACCACAGGTAGGTACATGCCACCACAACCGGCTAACTTTTTGGGTTTATTATAGAGACGAGGTCTTGCCAAGTTGCCCAGGTTGTTCTCGAACCCCTGAGCTCAGGCAATTCTCTCGCCTTGGCCTCCCAAAGTGCTGGGATTAGGGGCATGAGCCACCGCACTTGGCCAAATCAGTTTTTTTCATTAGAGTTTTAAAGTTCCTCCTCACTAATACATCAGAATAGTTGTGTTGATTTAACTGCCTTCCCTAGTTCTT